>OMKQ01000662.1:0-16007 GCA_900302335.1 Phycis phycis
GAACTGGTTGCCAAACAAAACTTACCCTAAACTCTTCCATCTCTTCTTCCTGCAAGTGAGATGCATGAAGATTGACGCGTGATTTAGAGACAGGGGTATACGGTCAGGTCGATGTGGGGTGAGTGGGTACCAAGTAGAGGTCACATGACCACAGAGGAACAGGAAATGACAGATGAAGGGAGGACAGACACTGGACAAATCCCCATATCGATGTATATCTTAAGTGTAAATTTTTTGTGTGAGCAGTGAATTAATTTCTATTAAATGAACAACATTAGCCTCCTACAGACATCCGGTTCACGTTGTGATAATGAGCAGGTTCTCCTCAAATAAAAGTGCTTTGGGTGATACTAAAGGTGAATGTATTTGAAAGTGGTGTGTCCTGGGGGTGTAGCAGTCATTTACTGTGAGTGACAGACCATTGCAGAAAAAAAATTTAAAGATGTATACACACACATACATAGTGATCATCACACTGAGATTAGCATGAAGTCAATTTGTCAGGATCTAATACATGGGACTATGAGTTGCAGTGGAACCAAACAGCATCCATGGACCACATGCATGCACCTGATAGGGATAGATACCAGTAGGCCAGCGTAAGGAGTGTGTGTGTGTGTGCGTGTGTGCAGGGCAGCTACCTCTGTCGGAACATGAGGGCAGGGTCCATGTTGGCTGAGGTCATGTGCACCACATGGCGGATCTCCTTGGCAATCATACGCAACTTCTCAAAGTTCACCAGGCCATCAACGCTGGAGTCATTACCTAAGGACACACACGCATGCACATACACGCACGCACACCAGCATAACCAGCATACCAACACACACACACACACACACGCACACGCATGCGCACGCACACACACACACACACACACACACACACACACACACACACAAACAGACACAGGTATTAGGTTAGCTGTGTAATGTTAATGAACTACTCCTGAGTTATTCCAATAATGCCTTCTCCATCCCTGGAAAAACAACTTTGTAATGCAGACAATTGAACAAGTGGTGTTGTGGTTTGGGTTCACATTTTTTGACAGCAGTATTTTTAGGTATCCACTTTATAGTTGATTAAAATATCCTAGCTTTCTTCTTTCTTCCGTTTTGGAATCTTTTCCATTTTAGATGAATGCTCTATGCTTAATGCTTTCGTGTTTTGTTTTTAGCTTGCATAATTAGGGAAGCTGTTAAAAATAGTAAAGTGGGGGAAGCCATTAACAGAAGTAAAACCATCGAGACGGCTTGAGACCAAGTCCTTCTTACTTCCGACACACAGGAAGTAAGAAACAGAACAAAGGATAAAGGTCACAATGCTCAAGTGGTATCCGCTTTCCAGTCTCGTTTCAACTTTCATTGAAATCTATTTGATGTGTAAGAAACTGTTTTTTCACCAGGAATCGGTAGCCCTTTCTTATCTATCTATCTATCTATATAAAATCATTAAACCATTACTTAACAGTTATTGCAGTAATAATCATGAACCAATAATTAACTAACATTTAATTAACAGTTTACTAATGGTGTAGTAATAATTTACCAATCCTAACTTTTATGCTAATCTTTATGCTCTTTAGGCTTAGGGGGATGATTTTACAAAATGAACTAATGTTAACTACACCTTTAGATAACTGTTAATTAACTGTTAGTTAATTGTTAGTTAATGCGTATTACTGTATTAACTAATTCATGGTTAATGAATGTAACTTTATTGTAAAGTGTTACCATATATATGAAAAAAAGTACAGCACAAATATGCCATTAAGATTCACAATAACTATGAACCCCACCAAAGACCAAGAGGATACTAGATCTATGGGAAAGACTTACTCAATTGAAAACTACAGAAGTAGCCACCTTACCCTCATGCAGGAAGGTGAGATCCTTCTTGACCACGGGGAACAGAGGGATGATGGGAGGCTGCATACTCTGGCTGCTCAGCACATTGCGGTACTTGGCCATGTTCCTGGAGGGGTCGAACACGTCCTGGAGGTCCGTAAAAAGCTTCTCGTACTTACTGGGTAGCTTCTCCCATGATGCCCGGAGACGGGCCACTGGAGCCAGGTTCAGGCCACTGGGGTGAGAGTGGGGGTGAGCAAGGGTACAGAGGTAAGTGGAGGTGAAAGGATGTGGGATGAGAGAAGAAGAGGACAGGAAAATAGACGCAGAGAGAAAAGTTTGTTGTCGCTGGGTTTAAACAGTCTTCTAAAAAACCTCACCTGACACCATACATTTGTCTAACACACATACACTTGACCAACACATGCACACACACACACTACAAGGTCAGAGTCCATGTGTTGGCCTGCTGTGAGAGGATATGAGAAAATTGAGGCCTGGCTCTTGATGTCCTGAGGTTGTTTAACAGTTGCTGGGCAGACAATCACCATGCTGCTAATGTTTCTGAGAGTACGAGGGCAGACTTAACAATTGCCTATTTGCCCCTGCTTAGAGCGGGGTCCTCACGTGATACTCTTGTTACTGGATCACGCAAAATTGGAGCATAACTATCATGTTTAATTAATAATTCAGTATCCTCAACCTGGACTGCAGTACCCATTTTTTACACTTGGTGTCAATGGTATATATTGTACCTTTAAACCTCAAAATTAATCACAAACATTGATTAATTCGATCAGTGTTTGTCTTTGCATTAACGGTCAAATGATTGATTGAATAATTAAATTCATCATCACAGCAGAAAGCGGAAATCATCAAAATTCGCACACATTTCTGCCAAAAACTAGATTTTTTTGACAGTTGTTAGCTTGACAATGATTTAGAAATTGATTTTTCAATGCATCAACAAATACAAAGACAAAAACATCGTTTCGGAAAAGACTGCAATAAACACTAACACAAAAGACATGAAAACTTAATGCCCATGGAGAATTCCCCTGAGCGGGCTCTATGGTGAAAGCACAGGGAAAAATAACCAGTTTCAACCCAGCTTGTATTGTTAATGTGACAAACCCGTCTGGGCTTTCGCTGAAGCCACTCCAGTTGGAAGTGCCCTCCTCCTGTTTTTCCAGTTGCAAGCAGTTTCGTCACAAATGTTATGTAGTGAATGGAACAAATGGGGTCAAACTGAAACCTATATTGGCTATTTCGTTGGTCACTCTTCAAACCTATTGTGCTATGTGTGAAAGTCAGTCATGTATTGTATGTCAATACATTCATTTATTTTAATACAAAAATAAAAAATCTTTATTCACATACACACTCCTAAAACCCTAAAACTCCTAAAACCCTCCTAAATTCACGAATCATTACTTGCATATGCGAGCGAAATGGTTGAAATGTCGAGCCCTGCCTAGAATATCCGGCTGAACCAGACAGCATCATTTCAGAGGGAATGAAGACAAAAACAACCAGGTGTCAGGCAAAGAAAACACACACACACACGCGCGCGCGCGCACGGACGCACGCGTGCGCAACCTTACCTGATGATGGCAAACATGGAGTTGAAGTTCTTGCATTCTCGGCAGTGTAGGGCAATCTTGATGAAGTGCTTGATGGTCTTCATTCTCTTCAGCGCATTGCTTTCCTTCAGAATCTCCGTGGCAACCCAGAAGGTCTCCTGGTTGATCACCTCCTCAAACTGCTTGAGGTGGCCGCTGCCCACACCTGAGTCCAACTTGAATAGGTCATCCACGTACCTGGTAACCACGGCAAAAAGTAGAGGAAGCAGAGGGTTAATTGAAAACAATTACCTTTGCATTGTGGGAAAATAGGTCTACATTTTGGATTAATCATTTTAACAATGTTTGTGAAGCATCATGTGATTTGTATGTATTTTTTGGAAATGTTATCAAATGTAAACATAAAAAAACACATGCATGTGTGTGTGCATCCACTTACTCTGTGGACTCGATGTTCCTGAAGAGCTCAAAGTCCCTCATGGAGAGCTGCGCGGCCACCTCCACCGTGCTGAGCTGCAGAAGGGTGATCAGGCTCTCACGCAGCAGGTCCTGAGCATCCTCGTCAGAACACAGGGTCTCTGTATCCATGTTGTTCTTTAGGTAGTACCTGGAGGGGCAGACACACCTGATGACTCCTGGCTGATTCTCTCAGAACTAGCATTTCCATACGGAGGTTTCACTGAAATTATAAGTGGCTCACAATGCTTGGATATTGCACATGTAAGGTGGGTATGGTGATTAAGTCCAGTATAGCATCTAGTGGAAATGCAATCCCAAATCACATGTTAAGTACATTTCCCTGCACAATGGTTGTGTGCTTACAAACCAGGGTAATTGCATATTTGAACATGATGTGAGTTGTAATTTCAACCAGCTGAGTGTAATATAATATGTTAAGGAGGGTTAGGGATTATTTACATTTTCAAATAAGATAGGATGTGTGAGGAGCTTGTTTCATTGATTTCTTACCATGAATGCAATATTAAGTAATGGGATATTTTGCCAACATTTTTGGAGGGGCATTATTAAGAAAACTGCTTATTCCTACCAGTGGCTAATATAAAGGGACTTAACGTGCAATCTAATTTATGTCTTGTGCAATCTCTCTCTCAATCTACTCTTCTTGTTTTTAACACCTTTGATAAATCTTCTCACTTCATCCCAAACGGGCACATTTCCTGTACAGGACTGACGTTTAGATGATTGCTGTTATGACACCACTGATAGATTATACTAATCTACAGTTCCCTGATATAGTGGAGAGAGAGACAGGGACAGAGAGATAGATGGACAGACTGCACATACACACAGGCACAAAGACGAGACCAAAGGGGAAATTAAGAGCTTCTAAACAATGACACCTAAACACGCTGTTGTGGAAAATTATTTGTAATAATGATATCACAAATTACATAAAACATAACAGTCTTTGCAATATGTTTATCCTTGCAGAGGTAGCACCCTTCCTCTCCCCAATTGAAAGGTTTTCTGTTAGTTAGCATTTGAATCGCCACTACAGACAATAAGTCTGATACTGCAGCCAATTCAAGCATTGACATTTCTACGCTACACTAGAAATGTCAGTAGGTTTGGTCCACAGTAGACTTCTGCAGCCCTTTTTGTTAAAAAAGTACAGGCCGTGGAGGAGACACTGTTGTTGTCAATTATGGTAGATACTTTCAAAGCTAGACATAGGCTATGCACCTTCTGAACAATATAACCAAGATGTGCAAGGAATCACAAAAGGGTTTTCATTTTGGACAAATTACTTGTTCTGGTCGGTAACACAGTAACTTTTTAATGGCAGTAAACTTGTAGTGTAACAAGCAACTATTAAACGTAATGTTACCAATGTTACCCAAAAACCAAGTACCAAGTACAAGGAAGGAAAGGAGAGAACAAGTACAACAGCAGAAGTGGAGGGCATGAGAGTGACGAGCTAAGATTGGTGCCAGTCAGACCAGGCAAGTGACAGGGCAGCGGAACAAAGCCCCTTCCACCAGAAATACAAAACATTGCGAGAAAGAGGTATGTGTATAAAATATAGGCCAATACATCACATGTAAATGTATGTAAATGATGTGTCCTGTGAGCTTATAAGTATGCATGCATCTTTGACTGTGTCTTCTGTAATGTCTGTGTGCGTGCATCATGGACTGTACATGTCTGCATGGTGTATGTGCCTGTGAAGTGGAGGAGGGGGGGCACATTGATGGGATTAAACATTCATGGTAACCGAGTTGGGAGGTGTGTGATCAAAGGCCATGGGGAGGTCAGCCTGACACAAACACAGCCATGAGGAGAGGGGGTTCAAACCCCCAGGAGTAGAGAGAAACTCAGTAGGAAGGCAGTGTTTCCCCTCCATGCACCCAGTGGTGCAGCATTGTTTGTGCCACTACAACCAGCCATCCCATAAACAAAACAACCAGAAAAGATTTACAAATGCTTTGGAATTACAAATACTGGGTGTCCCAAAACATACATCATAGGTGCCGCCTACAGCCCCGCCCTTAGTTGCTACATTGTCAGAGAAATATTGTGGAAAAATACAGCAAAATTGTGTTATGCTATAGAAGAACGCATGATACTGTAGGTGGCATTAGCTCATGAATAGCTTTAGACTAAATGTAGTAAGTACGAAGAGAAAAAGTAACATTTAACAGCCTACATATTTGATTGCTTAGAACAGAAGCAACATTATTATTAAACCCAGACAATGGGATAGTAGACAATGCAGACTGAAAACTGGACAGAAAATGTGGTTCACGCAAGTGAACCACGCAAGTACATCAGCCCCATGTACAGACCTCACCACCACTGCTGGAAAACATTGCAGGGGCAGCACTGGACTGATTGTCAATATGCCCCATCAAAAGCCAGGAGGAGTTTAATAATAACAACTTTCCTTATTGAAAAATGTAATACACAGCTAATTAGTTGTAAGAATAATAAATAACAAAAGGTGGGTATTTTGTTGGTATTTGGTGGCATTTTGGTATTTAGTTAATACCCAAACTTTTGCTACAGAATAATCTAATCATTTGTGAATTTAAGTAGTTTGTAAACAACATTAAGTTGTTTATTTGTGTATTTAATTTATCTAGTGCAAATATGTCCTTATCTATGGGCTGAGACAAGTCAATAGTTTGCCAACAGAACAATAGTCTTCAGGAGGAGGTCACTGACAAACTTGTTGCCCCTTTTTTTGCAAAGCCTGGAGCGCCACAGAAAATTAGTCCGGCATGAAGGTCAAAGTTCAGCAGGACAACAACCAAGTGGTTCCAAGGGCCACAAGGGGAGAAGGTGTGTGTGTGTGTATATAGTGTAGTTAGTTAGTCGTGTAGTTATGTTATAGCATGCAATACATGCTAGATATATTTAGTGTCGAGGGACTATTATGACCATGGTTATTATCATTACATACATTATTAAAGAGACAATACTAACCTTGTTTTGCCTGTTCATAATAGCATGATGGGCCAATCCCAACTGAGGGTAAGCTATATGCAGCATTGTCACACTGCATCTCTATTCTAGCAGCCACAGGAACTATTTTGTATCGATACCCCAATGATGATTACATGCTTTGATTATTTTCAGCCTCACTTCAAGCCGCTGCGGAGCCTCCATACCTGCCGTTGAGTTGGATGCGGTCGGCCAGCTTGGAGAGCTGGTCAGGCAGTCGCCGCTGCTTGATAAAGCCCTCTGGGCTGACGGACACCTCGCACAGGGAGTAGTTCTCGGGTGGGGACAGCAGGCCGAACTCGTTGACGGTGTGCGACACCACGTCCTTGGCAGTGGTGTCCTTGCTTATGATGATGTAGCAGCTCTGCTGGTCCACCTTGAACACCCGGATGACCTGGTCAGGGATGTCTGCGGCAACAGGGGTAAAGAGAAAAGAAAAACATTGAATTGTTCCACTTGGAGTTATGGGCTGTTCCATAAACCAAATAAGGAGCCAGAGAGAAACACTGGTTTTTAAAAGGCCCTGTTTGGGTATGGAAGGCAGGCAGGCAGACTGTCTGACTGGTGTCTTGGTGCTAACCCTAACTCTAACCACCTTTAATCTCATACCTCAACATAACCATCTCTAACCAATAGCTACATGTAACCATCTGACCTTATGTAGCCAGGCAATCCAAGTGTGATTCTCAGCGGCAATCATAATCACGTAAAAATCTAATCCAAACTTTTTCATTTCATACATTTTTCAATCGCTTAACTAATAGTTAGTGACTGCAAAAAGTTAGTGCCTGCAAAAAGTCTAACCTAGTCAGACATTTTGCAGGCATATAGAGGAAGGACGAACAGCAGGTAACCGGTGGGCGGCAGTAGCTCAGTGGGTAGAGCGGGTTGACAGAGCGGGTTGTCCACTCACCATAGGGTCAGCGGTTCGATCCCCTTCATCTTCCCTCCTCCAACTGTCCACATGTCGAACCCCACAAATGTACTGATTGTAAGTTGCTTTGGACAAAAGCGTCTGCTAAACGCCCCCTTTACCCTTTAGGTAACCTTACCACTGTGTTCCTGCCTTGCTGACATGAAGCTTTCTAACTTGAACACACCAGCGTCTTTACAGTCTTTCCACACTATGGAGGACGGAGGCTCCACAGCTAGGCTCTGCACCGGCCGGAAAAGGCTAGAATTCACACCAGGTATGTTCATCCTGCCTTGGGCTGAAACATGGCTGGGTAGAAATCGAGGCTCCCGACTTGTGTGGACACCGCACCCGTTTTAAATCAAAGAGTCTCTATCTGCTGAAGTCTGATGGTTCGCGGGCAAAGATATCCTTTTTGAGGAATACCTTTAACTTTTAGGTTACTTTCGTAACCTGGTTCTCTGAGTTACCGGAGTAAGATGTCTCACCAGGGTAAGCCCCCTTCCTGCTGGGGCAAAGTGAGAAGGGGTGTGCTTGATTGAATAAAATCTCTGACGCAGTATCACCACACCACTGGGGTGTATTCAACACTGACATCACAATCACCGGCAAGTCAGGACAGTTGTAGAGAGATAAATTAATCTGCCAGGAGGCTCATCCCATAGTGAGACATCTCACTCATGTTACTCTGAGAACCAGGTTACAGAAGTAACCTAAAAGTAAGTCTGGAGTCTGTCCTTGATATATCCGGATGGACACTCGCACAAAAAAATTGCATTTCAATGATCTCATTTGTAAGCTGGTGCCTATTGTGTTTAAACCTCTCTTGACTGACATTCAAGCTTCCGAGTGCCGTGTTCTGAAAGCGTCTCAACAATGAGAACTGAGAGGAAGTGATAGTGAAACAGAGATACAGCCAGAGAACTGGAACTGGAAAAATGGAAAGGAACGTGATCAAAACTAAATACTTGTGAGGGGTTATGCTAGTTTTAGCATAATGGCAGGCAAGCAAGGAATTTTCCCTCTTGTCATTGCCCTAGAAAAATGATAAAATGATTCATAGACCAACATCAGATGACAAGTGTAGAGGGGCTGGGCTTTGAAGACAGGTGAGTGTTAACACCAAACACATTATGCAATCAGCCAATTAGATTCAGGCTACCACACAGATAGTAATGGTATTTTCTGCATGCAGAAAATGCTGAAAACTATGAATAGATACCTCTGATATACATAATCATATAAATTAAATAATATCAGGTGAAAATAACACCAGACAGCATTTGTTGTCTGGATACGAGTCAGATGTTCATCTAAAGCTTTTGCCAACGCAGCACTCAAAAGTCTACAACAACACACTTCCTCTGTCCTGCTCTCAACGTGCTCCAGCAGCACCTCCACTCCCTGCCTCCTGCCAACACTTTTCCCGCTCACTCCATCACTGAGACAGAGGAGATAAATCAGCTGTTATGAGCAGATGGGGGGGCTGGAGGAGACAGGGCCCTCATGGCCCTGGAGGATAGTGTTGTAGGTGGTGGAAGAAGAGAGGAGGTGGGAGTGGAACAGGGTAGAGCACTAGTGCTGAGGAATTCTATCTCTCACATACACACACAGATAAGAGGTGAAATGTGAATCTACACCATTGAAAGAACCTTGTTAGAAACACGAGTGGACAGGTATTTGGAAAGACATACATTCACAGTTATAAGGCAGGATAAATGCACAAGGCTTAGGAAGGGTTGAGGTACTTACAGTAGAGTCCCAAGGCTTGGCAAGCAACAGGGAAAAGAGAACAGAGAGAGAACAAATAAGACAGAGAAAAAATGGTGTTGCTAGTAGGGGAATGTGTGTGTGTGTCTCGTAAAAATAAAAAATATCAAATGGGAAGATGTGGAGTTTTTGATTTCTGTATTTCAGTGATTGAACAAAACTGTGACTCACTGCAATAGAGCAGGGTTAGGGTAGGGAGGAAACAGAGCGCTGCATAGAACAACTGTGTTACAACAGTGACAACATGTTTAAACTCGCATGATTAATACCAGACAGAACCAGGCAAGCTCACACGCAACGCACGGTACTTTGAGACATGTGTACTGTGTACAGTTTTCTACGTACAGTTTGGATTTGACTTAATGAACATATATGTGCCCAAGTGACTTTGTTCTCTTGAACAATGTATAGATTTTATGTTTTATACTTTGTTTTATGCTTTCATCATAATAAGCCGATTTAGTTCATATGTGGAGAATAGCTCCCCGTTATCTTTCAATTAGAGCTTGAGCTGTAGAAAGTTACTCAGTTTGAACGAAAGGATGCTTTGTATTTCTGTATTCCCCTGATATTAAACAAATCCGAAAAGCAGAAAGTTTCCAAAACACATATAATAAACAATAAACACAACAGCCTTGCTGATTCTTCTTATCTCTCTGCTCAGGTAATTACATTTTGTCCACTGTCTAGTTCTGTTGACGGCAAAGCAGAATGGATAGATAATTTTAAAAGGTTTAAACACAGAGTTGCAGCTCTGCTCAGCTCAGCTTTGTAGCTGATAATTAGGTCAGATGATTCAGTCATACGACACTATGTGGCTGGACAGGCGCATGTACTGTATCTACAAAATGTGCATGTACAATTGCTGCATTTGTATGCATGCCCATATGTGAATGAGTATTGAACCAAAACACTTTATCCTAATAATATTACAAATTATATTAATTAATATAATTATTATTTAATAAGCTTTACATATGTGGCACTATGCAGTGGGATATCAGCTTCATATTAGACTTCATAAACAAAATTCTTTGCCACATTGAAGTGTCTTAAAATAAATCCTATAAAAAAAGGGGAATAAACCGGCTATCACAACACAACTGTCAGCATTTCTGTTTGAAGAAAAATCCCATGCATGTGCGGGGTTTCGTGACACCTCCCTCCCTTCCTCCCTCCCTCCCTCCTCACCAGTGGGGTTGGAGAAGTCCAGCACGCTGGAGGCCGGCTGCAGCAGGTCGGGGCTGCTGGACGACAGGCTGCCGGGGACGGGCATGATGGCCACACTGTGCCGGCACTGCTTGGTGCCCACGATGCTGTCGTCCTGGGACTGGCCCATGCTGCCGTCACTGTGGTGCAGGGGGGAGAGACAGTGACAGTGAGGTGTGTGAGCTATGTGTGTGTTGGGGAGGAGGTGATAAGGAAGATTAGTAGGTAGGAAAGGGGGGGGCTTTGGGTGGGAGGGGAGCATTGAAAGGTTGGAAGACAGGTCACTCTTATCTGACTCATGACACTGCTTTCTTGTTTTTAATGATATGTGCTTTGTGAACAACTTTATTGTCTATGAAACTGAAAAAAAGTCATCCACGGTGGGGTTCAAGTGGATGATATAAATAGATAAGCATTCTCTATCAATGCAAAATATAATGGCTGAACAAGCAACTGCATTTTCATATATACAAACATTTACTGGAGGACCTGGATCATGTCAAACCGCAGAAAGAATTGCGCTAAATTCTGTTGTTTTAATAATCAAATTAATGTCAGTTCATTCATTACACCTGTGGTGTCATTCCCAAAAAAGTCTCATTCAACATGTCTGACATTACCATCAATGGAAATATTCAGTTTAATGTGAATTCTAATAATGCTAAGTGGGGTTTACTTTCCTATAGGTGCAGTTCCAAGCGAATCTACTTTTTTAGCAGGAGCAATCAAATCATATTTAAATCAATGAAATATGTTTTCGTTGCTATACTGTTTTTTTATTGCTTTATCTTGTATTAGCCGTGCAATAAGTGGTATAATTATAATAATAAACCTCGACAGGGTGATGCAGGACTTGAATCACGATTACTATACTTGTACATGTAAATGTAATATACATGCAAACACATATCTGCTTATTGATTCTAAATTTGATTTTAACTTTTAATTGCACTGGATTTTCAATCGATGAGTCAGATTTATTTTACACACTGAGGAAGCCTGGCCTACTAACCAGTAGGGTCTGCCACACACAGCCAGAGTGAGTGTGAGAGAGAGACGCTTAATTATTCATGCACTTTGGAAATCTGTATTATCTGATATTTCCCATCCAAATAAAGCTCCTTTGAATTTAATTGGGAGCCATACGGAAAAAAGAAAGACTAAGATAGAGGAAAGAAAAAAAAACATCCGCCCTCTCTGAGATGAGGGAGTGAGTCCAGTACCTACTGCCACACATATATTCTTAATGGAGGGAAGCAGAAGGAGCATCCGGCACTGTCAAGAAAAGCATCGAGGACCAGAGAGCAGCTGAGTGAAGAGGGAGTGGGCTAAGGAAGAGAGGACCACCTGCAGGTCCATGTTGAATTAATTAACATTAAAACTCCTCAACTGAAGTCCTGTGGCTGAGCTGAAGGTCAACATCACTACAGAGTAATGAATAGTGCATGTTGCAGCCTAAAGTTTGCCTTTATGTGCACATGTGTGTGTATATATATATATATATATATATATATATATATATATATACACACACACACACACACACACACACACAAGTGTGTGTGTTTGTGTGTGCGTCCAATGTATGTCAGCAATTGATTGCATGGATTGGTGGATGGAAGGGGTTGATTGCGGAGACACAGCGGGTCTTACCCAAACAGGCCCCTGAAGCAGCAGAGACAGGAGATAGAGGAAGAAAACAAAGAAGCAAAATAAGACATTGGATGAGAACAGAAGCTTGACAAAGACATGAAAGAAGAAGAACAGAAACAGAATAGCCCTTGAAGTCACCGCGGTGCCCTGACATGAAACAACTTGAGATCATTACAGACAGAAAGCAACCCAATCCACGACAGACACAGACATGACCAGAAAAAGTAAAGCACACACACAAACATACAGTGTGCGCATACAAATGTGTATCAAGTTATACAACACAGTTGCATAAGCATTTGGCTTTTCTTTTAGAACACAAAAACAACTTTTGACATGCTTCCATCTGCCCTACAATTTAATTCTGACTGTGATCCCTGAGTAAGCAAAAGAGAGTGGGGAAGCAAAAGAGAGAGAGAAAACACCATTGCTTTTGTAACAGGCTGTGTGACAAGCATTTGCCTGCACTCACTTGTGCGTATTGTTTGCACAATTGCGCTTCCACTGACGGTTAGCTATGTAATTACCAGCAATGAGATGGTGACACAATGGGGAGCTTAAGGAGGCCACGGAAAGCATTTGGAGGGGGTCGATGAAATGTACTGGCACCGTGTGAGAACAATATTAAAGCCTGTTGACTGCTCCCGATGCTGGGAGTTAACCAGAGGGGAGGAGTGGGGACTGGTACTGGAGAGGATGGTGACAGTTGTCTGTTTTTTTGCTCAAATCAATATCCAGCCAGAACCTTTTTCCCAGCAGTGATTGCATGCATCACATCTGCACTGCTATCCAAAAAACAATAAATAAATCATTACATCAATAAATAGTCATCGACCTACCTATGTAGTCCAAGAGACTATTAGCACTTTACAAAACTGTTACATAATCAATGAATCAATATCTCTCTCACCTGAAGGGCTTGGGAGGCAGGATGCTGAAGCGCGTCTTTTCCAGCATTTTGCGGATTTTGTTGCGACCGCCCGACACCGTGTTGGCCTTCATCTTCCTGGTGCTCTTCTGGTCGCTGGGGAACTCCATGTCGCCCGGCAGGTTGGGGATAGAGAAGCGGTTGCCCTTTTTCTCCTGGATCTTGGGGATGTGGGGCACGCCGTTCTGCTTTTCATGCACAATCCTGCTAAGAAGCTCCTTGAAGACTTTGAGGTGAAGGAGGAGGTGAAAATGGCATTAGAACCTGACTTATGGTCCAGACAGAGATCAAACCGACTGACAAACTCACCAAAAATATTGGTCTTGACAGTGAGGGAGAGGTGGGTGTTGTTCTTCAAGATGTCCATCGCCTTGGAGTGGCAAATGTTCTCAAAGTTCTGACCGTTGATCTCCATGATCTGGAACGGAACAAGGAAGAATCAGAGACAAAGGTAGCAACAACTTGTTACAGATATAATCAAACCCAACCAAAACACCCTGATTGAATGCATCTTACCTGGTCCCCCCGCTTCAGGCCGGCCTCGGCGGCCTTGCTCCCTGGCTCTACAGACTCCACGAAGATGCCAAAGCCTTTCTCACTGCCGCCATGCAGGCTAAAGTACAGTGGTGCCTCCCTGGACACTTTCTGGAGGGTGATCTGCCTACACTTGGCCTTTGCAGCGCATGCAATGTTAAGAAGCCGGAGGTGGCCATTCATCTTCTGTAAAAGAGGATGGATGATATGGTGATTGTCATGAGCCAAACTTTGGTTTCAAAAAACAGGTTTCTCGCCAGGGTGTCTGACCAAGAGGACATGAGTGGTTTTAAGTGAATGTCTGGCATCCGGAAGGTTGCTGGCTCCTCTGAGGTTTGTGTCAAGGTGTCTCTGAGCAAGTTACGTAACCCAAACTGCTCCCGGCAACCTGGCTGTTGCCTGGAATTGCTGACACTGTGTATGTATGTGTGTATGAATGAGTGAATGTATGGAATAATTGTGAAGCGCTTTGAGTGGCCGCTGGTCTGAAAAATGCAGTCCAGTTACCATTTACGCGTCATTAAAATCAAAACATTTACATTCAGGGCATTTAGATGCCCTGAATGGCATTTTGTAAGCGACTTACAATCAGTTTATTTGTGGGGTTCGGCATGTGGACAGTTGGAGGTGCGGAACGAACCGCCAACCCTCCAGTTGGTGGACGACCCGCTCTACCCACTGAGCTACTGCTGCCCTTACATGAGTGAGGTGGAACACAATGTGACCTCACAACTCAATTGAACCTACCACAGAACAATATGCATGCATGTATGTATGTATGGATGTATGGATGTATGGATAGATGGATAGATGGATAGATGGATGGATGGATGGATGGATGGATGGATGGATGGATAGTT
Source organism: Phycis phycis (assembly GCA_900302335.1). Lineage (NCBI taxonomy): Eukaryota > Metazoa > Chordata > Actinopteri > Gadiformes > Phycidae > Phycis > Phycis phycis. Next base: position 14,763 of record OMKQ01000662.1, read on the forward strand.
ACTTTCTCGGGATGATACCATTCATCCCGAGGGAAGATTTAGAAATTATAGGTCAATTATTGAGGGCTTACCACATTTACAAAACTCTATTTTACATATGTCCAAGTCCTTAGCTTTTAATGAGGCTGAAGGTAAGGCTGCAAAGATGTTATATCATTAATTGAGTAAATGTATTGCTGGAAGATGTATATCACTCTGTCCAGTCAGAAGAGAGCCCATGTGTGAACCTACCGTGTCTTCCAAGTGCTTCTCAAACTCCTCCAGGAAGCGTGTCATGACCGGGGCGCCTTCAAAGTCATTGAAGTGATTGTTGACCCAGAGCAGCACTATTCTGGTCACCTATAAACACAACATGAACGCCATTCAGAAACTAGAGAATATCAGTTTGTAGATCTGCATTTTCCTAAAACACCAATCTTGCATACTCAAACGATAGATCAGATCCCATTTTTAGACATGTAATGGTTTTATGCATACTCAAATGTATGTTACTGTATGTTTATTTTTCATTGGTAATTAATAAAGAACCTGTAGGCTCTGTGTCTGCGCATCAATTGAATGTGCCTTGGCTTCAAAAGCTATACAGGGAACAGTAATGTTTGTCCTAACATCAGCAAAAAAGGTCAATGATACATTGACCAAGGAAATTGCTTCTTCTTACATGCTTTCTCTCGCACGCACGCACGCACGCACGCACGCACGCACGCACACACACACACACACACACTATTTTAAGTCTCATTTCATTTTGTTACTGCCCTGAAGAGGAACAATGGGTGTTTAAAAACTAAGAAAATAAAAATGAGTAATGTAATGTAACACATTCTTGTTTACTTTAATCAAGGGCATAGAGCATAATTAAATGGTACTAAAAGGAGTATTTGCAAGCTATAAAGGAGCATGAAGGAAGCTGGTCATTGCAGAAGAAAAATGACATTGTATTTGTGGTTTCCATTGCACGTGCTCTTCTCTACTTCGCTTTGGTTTTGAAAATGTCAAAATGTCATATGAGCTATTCCGAAACTGACAGAGTGCATCAATGACCGACATGGAGTCTGGTACCTACCCTTTCCAGTGAGAGTTAATGGCATTGTGGATTTGTATGAGGTTGTGTTTTGTATGTTTTCATGTGCATTCAAATTGGTTGCGTGTTTTCGTATTTGTGGTTGTGTTTTCATGTTAGGGGTGTGTCTTTGAATTCTGGGTAGGGTGTGTGTGGGGGGGGGGGGGGTGGGTTTTGGGGGG
>OMKQ01000665.1:0-14924 GCA_900302335.1 Phycis phycis
TCAATACAGAGGCAGGTGCAACTCAAAACAGATGGCTGTGTTTTTCCTAACAAATGACACTCAAACATATATGTTAAATCTTACCTACACGTCTTTAAATGGAGACTTCATATAGACGTTTCGCGTGGTTGACGTGGAGCTGACCGCTGGACCTTCTCCCCTTCAGGGCCCGGAGCTGGAGGTGCCGCTGATGATGCTGGTGGAGGCTCTCTGTGAGCTGCGCTGCCCTGAGGCCATTCAGGGCCTGGCCGCCTGGAGCCTGTGCAACACGGGCAAGAGTCTGGCCTGGCTGTCGTCCGTGGCCCTGCAGGCAGAGGGACGGTAGGGGCTCCGCGTTGTCGTTGGATGTTGGCTGCTTGTTGGCTGACGATGTATGTCTTTTCACAGATGAGTCATCAAAGGAAGAGTGGCTCCTCTGTACTTAAGTAAAGACCAACAAAGGGCGTGAAACCTAAACCTCTGGATATAAGGGTCTATTAAGGGTCTATTCCATTGTTTGTACATGAAATCTTTACACATTATATTTGTCCATTTTGTTTGATTCATCATCATGTTCATGTTTTAGGTGTAATCTCAGTTTTACTAAAGTTATTTTGACTGCAGATGAAACTATTTGCTTTGCATACCAAAACATAAAATGGATGGTTTACTACACAATGTGTAGCAGCTGGGAATTGCCAAAGTATTGATGACTAACATCTAGTGTAGCGTGTTCTTCATGGATGACTAACCAGTGATGGTGTTCTTTGTGCTGTAGCTTTGAGAGGGCCGCAGTGGAGTACCAGGAGCACCTGTGCTCCGTCACCGGGATGGACTGCTCCATCCCGGGGGCCGGCCGCCTGCTGAAGCTGTCCAGCAGCAGTGTGTGCAGCGGGGCCGTGTCCAGCCCCAAGCACACCGGCAATGGTTGGTGTTCTGCACCACATACATTTAGTGTGCCAGAATAAGCAGGCAATGATTAGAAAACTGATAGATGGGCCGCTTTGTTTAATTATCCTTTATTAATTGGCTGGAGCAAGTCGTCATGGGATGCTGCATGACGTCATTCAGTCAGGGATAATGTACAGCAAGCCGGTCATTATCAGATGGTGGGTACTGCGTCCATAGCAACTTTAACTCTGATCCTCCTTAAAAGAGGGCTTTGGGATTTTTCGACCTGGACCCTATTTTCTGATCATTTTGGGTCTGTGGGATGAATGGGACAAATATTCTTGAAATTGGTCCAGTATTGAGCGAGAACACTGCAGCATAGTCCAATGTAATCCTATGGGGCTGTTCTGCCCCCTTAATGTATGTCCTCAAAATGGGTTGGTTTTCGCCACTGATGTGCTCAGATTGTTATTATCAGTGTCTGACAAAAATATTAAGAAAGGGATCCCTAAATACAACTTTTTTTCTTTTGCTGTTTGTCATTGTGCCGTCCAAGTCTCGCCAAGAGTATGATCAGAACTGTGTCCATAGCAGGAACCTGCTAATACGTAGCAGCAGTCTGTTATACAGCAATAACCCACCGCTCAATGCAGTGAGTGACCAATCTGAAGCCGCGTAACCAACTTGGACCGTGATGACGTGTTTGGTAGCGGTACAGTCAAAGTGCTGTCAGTGCAGTGTGGGCCAGGGGAACAAAGCCACCTTGTCTCTGTGTGGCGTCAATCTGTGTGTGAACCTTCTGATTCCATCCATGCAGGCGACGGCAGGAAGACCGTGCTGCTGAAATCCACCGAGTGCTCCTCGGAGGTCCTCAACTTCCTGGCCAACAAGGCGTGCCAGTGCTACGTGGCGCTGTGCGACTGGCCCTCTGTGCAGGAGTGGCAAGCCAGTGTCCAGGCCCTCAAGAAGAACTCCTCCTCCTCCACGCCACCCGGGGTCCACCTCAAGATGGACTTCAACTACATCCAGGCCCTCAGTCACTTTGAAGACGGCGACTTTGAAGAATGCCGTGCCCAGTTGGAGCTGCTCCCCGGAGAGGACTGCAGTCTGCTCAATGCCACCAGTGCCAAGGACAAGCTTGGTAACTACACTCGTCTCGCGATGGTCAGGAAAGGCAATGCACATGGCTTGCAATAGTCCATTTTTTGGGGTGACACATTATGTAAGGAGCCATTACATTCGGTCACTGTTGACCTTTTTCAGATATTATGATGAGTTTGAAAACGGGTCAGTTTGGGTCATGTAGCTAATGACCCTAGGAGCTGGTGTGAGTCAATGCAATGCCCCTAATCATTTTTCTTCTTCTTCCTTTAGTCGACATTTCAAACGGCAGTGGTTTCCCTGGAGTCGTAGCTCCCCGTTTACTAATGCGTGTGCGTGTGTTGTTAGATCTGAAGCGGCTGCTGCCCTCTGTGCTGAGTCTGGACCCCTCAGAGCTCCAGAAGGCCATCGAGGTACAGCTCCTCCGCAGCGCTGTCAGCGCCATGGCCTTAGCCAATCACCAGCAGGAGCACAAGGCCACGCAGAGCTCTGAGTAAGATTCTCATCACTTTCAATGAGGCAGTACTTTAAATGGTCCATTCACCCTGCTGGGCCTCGTGAGGGCCTTCTTCATGTGCACCATCACCATCACTTCTGTGTGTAAAGAAGTGGTTTGCCCTCTCATGGTATTCTCTGTTGTCTACTCACCACTACTACTTCTACTCAGTGGGAAGGTAAGTGTATGCATATGTATCATTTCTACAGTTTTTAGAAATGATCATGCAGAGGTTAACCCTAAAGGCAATATGATGGCTAACAGAGATCCACAGTAGAAGTGAGAAGTAAATCACTATTGATTTGGAGCAGGAAGTAGCTACGCAGCTCCAAATAACACAAAACTTTTATACAATTTGAAATTAAACAATAAAGCATAATTAAGAACAACGTGATGTCGGTGATGGCTACTTCCCTGTTTCCACATAAAGTTCCACATCTATTCAGATGGGTACACATATGCACCGTACCGAAGTTCATGTACCAAAATGGTCCGATACCCTGTGTTCCGTTACACCCCTAGTTTTGATGCTTTCTTGCTTTGGCTCTCAGCCGAAGCGTCTGCTGAATGTCATCACTGATGAGTTGCCTGTCGTGCAGAAACCTGGTTCGCTATCTGAAGCAGACGGGCCGGATCTCCCTGGGTCCCCTGCGTCTGTCCACCCTCACCCTGTCCAGCTCCCTGCCCAGTGTGTCCACCCTGCAGCTGCACTGCACCACCGCCTTGGACAGCACTCTCACTGGACAGGAGGTGCGAGTCCCTCCCCTCGTGTTGTCACAATCTCACCCATGTAATCCCCTGTGTGTCTCCCCTGTGGTAAGATGTCTGCTTGTCTCTGCGTTCCTCCTCAGGACTGCGTGATCCCCCTGGACAGTGAGGCTCTGAGCTCCTGTAAGCAGCAGGATGTGCAGCCCTGGCTCCAGGCACTTCGCTACACCGTTTTTCAGAGACGGCTACTACTCAAACTCAAAGGTAATTATTTGCAACTGAACAAGTGAAGTGATTGTATCAAACGCTCATTACTTTTTGGCAAAGGTCTTAACAATTCAGTCTTCCCACAACCATACAGAGATCAGCAGTGTTTTGAACATCCCACTCCAGGTTCCTCTGCAGCTGTCGATGGCCACCTCATGGAGCTGTGTCTGGTGGCCGTCAAATTTGCCCGCAAAGAGGGCAATGTTGCCCTGGCAACCCGGCTACTGAACCAGTGCAGCAACCCTGAGGCGAAGGTGGGAGGAGACGAGGAGGAGACCCTGGCCTCCTCCTTCAGGTGCCTGAACCTGGAGTGTGCGGCAGTGGAGAAGTGGGGGCCGGAGCTGGAGATGGAGAAGGCCAAAGTCCTCTACATGGCAGGTGAGAGGGAGAAACTGATTCAGTGTTGAATGGAAAGTGAACCAGGTACCAGTGAATCACATGCAAACAATGTGAATATTACCAGATGCCTCCTTAAGCACTACACACAGTACTGTATACAGCTCAAGATTGAACATGAATAACATAGAACATGGAAGTCACGCAACAATGCAGTCTGGAATGCTCATATAAAAGGAAAACAGAATGTGCATTTATATTTCTTTTGTTTAATATTCCTTGTTATGCGTACAATTGTGTCCAGTTTTCCTTCACCGCCATCTCCTCCCCCCAGGCCAGTCTGTGGCGGCCATGATGGCCATGAGCTCGTGTGCGCTGTCCTACGGTCACCTGGGGAAGTGTGAGCCAGCCGCCTGCCGGTCGGTGCTCAACCTGTGCAAGTGGCTCCTTGTGGACTGGAAGGACCTGACGCCACAGCTCAAACAGGCAAGGGTCTGAGAGCCTGGGGCTCCATTAGTCGAGGGGTGCATGTAACTGCATGCATCGACCTCATTAAGGTGTTTGTTCACTTGTGTTGATTGGTAATACTTTGTCTACTTTTGCGTTATTCATTTAGTTACCTTCCCTCCCAAGTTTAATTGACGGGATCCCAAGCAAGATTTGTTCTTGAATTGTTTTAACGAACCATATTTAGAATTTTCTTATTCATTAATTTATTTCCTGTACTAGTGTTGAGCTGCTATAGCTGACCCTGCCGTAGCGCGCTCGCGTGAGTTATACGTACATAAGGTCAAAACCTTGTGGCCCAAATGAGTGGTCAATTCCTCCTGACGGTGTGTATGTATTCTGGCTCACTTCTACGACGGCCCGCGGCCCGTTGGTTCTGTCCAGGTGGTGAACAACACGTGTGCTGTGAACAGTCACACGGCCGGAGCCACCGGTGCCTCGTCTCTCCTTGGCCACAACATCACCACCAGCGCGGCGTCGCTCAGCCACAACATCACCGCCCTGCTGCTGCTGCCGCTGGGGGAGCTGGGCTCCCCGCGCATCACCACAGAGAGCACAGGTCAGGAGGACAGGGGGTCCCCCAGGGAGTCAAACCACAATCGTCATTTTCATGATGTACACATTCTATGCCGATGATAACAAAGGGACATCATTTTGTACACATTTTGGGGCGGCAGTACCTCAGTGGGTAGAGCGGGTGGACAGAGCGGGTCGTCCACTCACCGTAGGGTCGGCGGTTCGTCTGCTAAATGCCCCTTTACCCTTTTCCATCAAATGATTACTTCCATTTTTCACTCATTTGCAAAGTTTACAACGGAGACAGAGAAATGTAATGTGCATTTTAAATCAGTGCAGACATTGCATACTTACGACCTGTGATCAGTAATGTCTGCTGTTGCTCTTGCTGTTGGTCATGTGTGCCATCATACACAGACCATTCTGTAAGCTTTGGCATTAATCAGCGTCATTTCTCCTCCTCTTCAGTGAGTGTTGGTGTTGGGGAGGCAGACTTTGTGCTTGGCCAGCTCTACCAGCTCTCCACCAGCCTGGCTCCAGAGATGGCTAAATCGTGGGCCGCCCTGGCGAGCTGGGCCTATCGTTGGGGGAGGAAAGTGGTTGACAATGCCAGGTTAGTACAGCAGGATAGACAGAACTTGTGGTGAACATCCAGTAATTTCTAATGTGTCAAGTTAAATGCTATCATTCCATGTTGCACATCAGGGGCAGGGAGAGTGGTACATCTTGCAGGCTAGATTACCCTTCATAGTCTGACCACAGTGGTGAAGACTACATGCAGGATCACAACATTTTGGAAGTTCACTTTATGGATGTATTTGATGGTGGGGAAGTGACATTTGAGCCAAATATACAGAATGGGTGAAATTATGCCTAAAATTTATGAAGAAACAAATGTATTAATATGCATTGTTCTGGAATTAAGTGTAAATTATGTTTCAATCGTTAAGCGATCCAGTATTGCTTTATAATATACTGGTGATCACATTATCCTCGCTGAGGTATTTGTTAAAAAGATTACTTCAGGCTTTCTTGTAGCGTGTCTGCTACATTGTAGCATGTCTAACATTGTGTTTGGCCTGACCTGCAGCCAAGGAGAGGGGGTTCCTCTGCTCTCCGGGGAGAAGAAGGAGATCGAGGAGCTGCTGCCAGACTCCACCAGTGAGGAAGACAAGAATGCAATCTTCAGCATCCTTGGACAGGCCATGTGTCGCCCGGCCGGCATACAGGTGGCCACTTCATCTTGTTCACTTGAAAATGCGTCATGGAGAAGACCCTGATGCTACACGTATACCGTAGACTACTTATAATGTATAAAATGTATAATGTATAGAAAGTGTAATGAAGCTCCATGCAGCCTACACTGCACCTATTGAAGCTCCATACCTCCTAAAGTGTAGTGTCATTATACAGGTACATTGTACTTATATACATCCTAAAAAGAATGCCTCCTCTATGTGAGGGGAGGAACGGGATGTGGGTGATGACACTGCCTGCCGCTGTGTTCCAGGACGAGGACTTGGCCCTGCAGCAGGATGAGGATGAAGAGGATGACCTGGTGGACGTCATCTGGAGGCAGCTGCTGGCTTCATGCCCCTGGCTGGCGGACGCCGGCCAGGTGGTCACAGAGGGCCTGATCCGGGTGTGGAGGAGAGTGGTGGATCGTATCTTCAGCCTGTACCGCATCGCCTGCACAGCCTACTTCACCTTCCTCAAGCTCAACGCCGGAAAAGTGAGGCAGCTCGGTTCTCTCGACTGCATTTGCCCGAGAGAAATTAAAAGTTGAGTAAAGTCGTCCTGAACTTGTTTTCATCAGGTCCCCATGAATGAGGAAGACCCCAAGCTTCTGCTGTCCAGCGAGCTGTGTAAGCAGAGCAATGACGACATGATCGTCATGGCGACCCTGCGTCTCCTACGTCTGCTGGTGAAGCACGCCAGCGAGCTGCGGGAGGGCCTGGAGCTGGGCCTGGCCTCCACCCCCACCGCACCCTGGAGGGGTACGTGTCCTCACCCTGGCACACCTCTCATTTCCAACTTCAATCTTTTTCGTTGCTTTACTAAAGTTACAAACCCCACAGGCATCATTCCTCAGCTGTTCTCTCGTCTCAACCACCCGGAGGTCTACATCAGACAGAGCATCTGCAGCTTGCTGTGCCGAGTGGCCCAGGACTCCCCCCACCTCATCCTCTATCCGGCCATAGTGGGGTCGCTGTCTCTGGGAGGGGATGCTCAGAACACAGGTACACCTCACCTCCCCGACGCTCTGCCCTGACCCTTCTACTGCATTCATGCGCTTTAAAATGTTTTAATGTGTTTTTATTGATAATAGATTTTTACTCTTTCACTTTATTTCTATTAACTAGTTTGAGTCTCTTGAATAGCACATTCTGCATATATATATATATATATATTATTGTTTTAATTCTCAATTGAAATGACTGAATGAATTCCACGTCTCTCTTGCTCAGTGAGCAAGCTCCCGTCCGCCCTGACGCCCTTCCTGGGCGCCCTGCCGGCCCAGCGCCTGGCGGAGGAGGAGCTCAGCCTGCCCACCTCGCAGGAGAGCACCGGGCCCGGGGCCAGCGGGGAGGACGTGGCCGCGCTGTGCTCCAGCCTGGACCAGGCCATGATGCAGGACTGCTACAGCAAGATCGTGGAGAAGCTGTCCTCGGCTAACCCCACCATGGTGGTGCAGGTATACACACATGGTGGTAACCTGAGACTCCCGGTGATGGCGGTGAACAATCATAGAGAATTATTGTATCGTGCCACTTTCTGACTGACAAGAATTAAAATGACAGCTGAGAATTGTCATTTTGAACGGGTTTCTGACAGGGCAGCTGTAACTGAGTAGACTCTCCATGCTGTCGGTAATGATGTGTCAAGCCGCTCCCTGCTGACCCTGGTGTCCACGGTGTCTCCAGGTGCAGCTGCTGGTGAGCGAGCTGCGCAGGGTCACCCTGCTGTGGGACGAGCTGTGGCTGGGCGTGTTGCAGCAGCAGCACATGCATGTGCTGCGCAGGATCCAGCAGCTGGAGGAGGAAGTCAAGAGGGTTCAGAACAACAACACGCTGCGCAAGTAAGTTGACAAATGCACATCCTGTAATCCTGAGACTATAGTCTTGTCCAAAAACAAAGTGCAAATGTAGCTCTAAAACAATCATTGATTCACTGTTCACAAAGTGAGTACTTTGGGAAGCTGGGTTGATATATTTTACCCTCACTTCACTATGCTAGTCATTCTCACCAGCTTCCATTGATTTTGGCTAACTTGGTCGATTTGAGCACTGGGCTGATTGAGAAACACTGGTTTGACTGGAAAATACCCTTATTTCCCCAAAAGTAAGAGGGCTCCTCTGTAAAAAGCGACAGTAAACACCGACACAATCTACGATGGTGATTATGGTGGGACGGGCGCTGCTCATTGTTGAATTCCTTCCCAGGGACGAAAAAGTCGCCATCATGCGTGAGAAGCATTCGGCGCTGATGCGTCCCGTGGTGTTCGCCCTGGAGCACGTCTGCAGCATCACGGCGGCGCCCGCAGAGACTCCCCATGAGACCTGGTTCCAGCAGACCTACAGAGAGGCCATCAGCAGCGCTCTGGAGCGGCTGCGTAGCCCTCACAACCCAGCCAGCCCCGCCAGCAGCTGGGCACCCTTCAAGCAGGTAGCTTTCCACTGTAATGACAAAGTAACCTGAAAATGACTCATATTAAATTATAGTATTCATAATTAGTATTAATACCAAAGGATGCAAATACAATATCCAATGCTGTTCTTCTGTAAAATAAGGGAATTAAAGGGTGAACATCTATTTTACTGTCAAAATGCCAAAGGTGTCTTAAAGTCATGTGTGGCTCTTATTGGTGTAGATCATGCTGAGCCTTCAGCAGCGTGCCCAGAAGAGAGCCAGCTACCTGCTTCACCTCAACGAGATCAGCCCTCGCCTAGCCTCCATGGCCGCCACGGAGATCGCAATGCCAGGGGAGGTCTCTGCTACAGACGCCGTCACCATCCAGAGTGTGGGGAACACCATCACCATCCTGCCCACCAAGACCAAGCCCAAGAAGCTCTTCTTCTTGGGCTCCGACGGTCGTAACTACCCGTACCTTTTCAAAGGTGGGTGTCCCCGTGACCTTCTGATATGGCCATATCCTACTGGGCATTCTACTGGTTTTATTGTTTATTACACATTATACATGCATACAAAAATAAAGCAAACAAAACATGTGCACATGACAATTATTGAAGGGTCATTCATCCATTCATTAATTTGTCCAAAAACATTGGGTCATTTCATTACATAGACTCATAATCAGAATGTGTTCTTATTGTTTATTTCTTCTTCATACAAAGGAATACTGGCTCAGTCTATGTTGAAATGAGAGGTCCTCCTCTATGGTTCTCAGTCGAGGGACTTATCTTCGTACTTCTTCGTCAGGTCTGGAGGACTTGCACTTGGACGAGCGCATCATGCAGTTCCTGTCCATCGTCAACACCATGTTCACCAAGGTTAACCAGAAAGAGCAGCCCCACTTCCAGGCGCGCCACTACTCCGTCACGCCACTGGGCTCCCGGTCCGGGCTGATCCAGTGGGTGGACGGCGCCGTGCCACTGTTCGGTCTGTACAAGCGCTGGCAGCAGAGGGAGGCCGTGCTGCAGGCCCAGAAGGTTGGAGTCTCATTACATTCAAAGTGGACAGGAGAGAAAACCGTCAAATAATCATAATGTATCACAGAGGAATATAGCCCCCTCACACCCAACTATATGTCCTATCTAAATATCGTGTGAAGAAAATGTCCAAAAGTGTATTCATTTACATCACAAAGTTAATGAATAAACTTGAAGGGCTATGGTCTGAATACCCGGCCCCCTCCATCACCGTAATGCAGGTGGAGAGTAACTGGTTATCTGCATGGTTACATAGATAGGTGGGTAAATAGACCACCCATTTAATCAGCTTGAAGCAATGGAAGGAATTCTATAGATTGAAATTGTCTCATAATGACTGTAGTTGATGTACCATTTTAAGGTGTGATATTACCTTCATGTTAAATAAACAGAAAATGCTATCAGTCATGCAAATGAAAAATAAGATGTATAAATGACATTTCTTGACATGTCTTTTTTTTTTTTTTTTTACCTATGTGTTGTTTGTTTGTGTGACTTATCTGGCATGCTCCCACCATGTCAGGTCCAGGAGTCACTGCAGGCCCAGCCTGTGCCCTTGGTCCCACGGCCCAGTGAGTTGTACTACAGCCGGATTGGGCCGGCCCTCAAGGCTATGGGCCTCACCCTGGACGTATCACGGCGCGACTGGCCGCTCAGCGTCATGAAGGAGGTGCTAAAGGAGCTCATGGAGGCCACGCCCCCCAATCTGCTTGCCAAGGAGCTCTGGTGTTCTTGCACTACGCCCAGTGAATGGTGGAGAGTCACTCAGGTTAGCCTTTCAACAAAGAGAGAGTCTAATAAGGTTCTTATCAGTTGAGCCATTTTGGAAGTCTACCTATTAAATGTCTTACTTCAGTTATCACTAGTACCAATTGGACTGTAGATCTGAAATATTGTCCTAGTGATGAATTCTGCTGCAGAAGAAATGCAGATGACTGTATACACTTTGTTTATTACAATGTAAAGCTTTTTGTTAACTTTTGTATTTTTTTTTATTCATAGACTGTCAATTTCTGTGCTCATTTAGACCTTTTGAAATGGGCTTCTCTTGGTATCAGAAAGCATCTGACATTTTTTACTGTGTACTTAACTTTTAGATCTTGTACATCAATGTGGGCTTATTGACCACATTTCATCTCCGGTCTGCTTTCTCTTGTGACCTACAGTCCTATGCCAGGTCCACTGCGGTCATGTCCATGGTGGGATACATCATTGGCCTTGGCGACCGCCATCTTGACAATGTGCTGATTGACATGACCACCGGAGAGGTGGTGCACATCGACTACAATGTCTGCTTTGAAAAAGGTCAAGAAAACCCCAACTTGAACTCAAGGGTTCCCCGCTCGAGACCGCTCCACTTCTGTATTCCTGTGTACCTGACTACATGTCTCCATCGGTGTCCCAACAGGCAAGAGCCTGCGTGTCCCAGAGAAGGTGCCGTTCCGCATGACTCACAACATTGAGACTGCCCTGGGCGTCACGGGGGTGGAGGGCATCTTCAGACTGTCCTGTGAGCAGGTGAGCTGGATGTGTTGTCATTTTTCCGCGTGGTGCTCTCAGGGCAGGAGGTGAACCTAGCACCCTTGCGTAATGTCTTCTGGTGGTCTGCAGGTGGTGCAGATGATGCGGCGTGGCCGTGAGACCCTGCTCACCCTGCTGGAGGCCTTCGTGTACGACCCGCTGGTCGACTGGACGGCCGGCGGGGAGGTGGGCTTCGCGGGGGCCGTGTATGGAGGAGGGGGCCAACAGGCTGAGAACAAGCAAAGCAAGAGGGAGATGGAGAGGGACATCACACGCTCGCTGTTCTCCTCCCGCGTGGCCGAGATCAAGGTAATGGGAATTCACAATGCATCAACCATGTGTTGAATTCACCATGCATCAACCATGTGTTGAATTCACCATGCATGGTGAATTCAAGGGACATGTGTTGAATTCACCATGCATCAACCATGAACGATTCCATATTTTAGTTGACTCAACATTTGGGAAAAGAAAGGCTATTTAGGAATTGGAATATGATAAATCAAAACTCAAATCAAAACTTTTCCCATTAGCAATTTTAACCACGCGGAGTCAAACCACCCTGCGCTGATTTGCGTTTCCTCCATAAGGTTTAAACTGGAGCATGGTTTAAACAGAGTTTAAACTGGTAGTCAACTTGGCACAGCTTGGCGCTTATAGCCAAGCGCCAAGCTGTGCCAAGCCGCCCTCAGAGGGCCCGTCTCCATCAGGCCTCCCACCTGCCTCCCAGGGGGCAGCGTCAGACCTGGCTATATATAGTGTGACATTGTCTCTCAAATTGTAGTAATATTGACCTAATACAACTGTGCATTCCAAATATAATGGATGTCGTGTGGCACAAACAAGACTAATCTGAAATAAACCGACTCTCGCAAAAACGGGGGATTATAGAATGTATAACTGAATTGATCATCACAAATATCATTGTGTGTGTTCCGTCTGTCTAAAACTACCCAGCTATATTAACTGTCCCTTAAGCGAATCAGTCTTATTTTACGGTAGGCTGTAATATAAAGTTAGGCTACAATAAGTGTCTGTGTTGTTGTGTCATCGTTTCAACACTAGTCGTTCAGCCATTAAAGATGCTCCTTCAAGCGGGGTAGCACTGTGTGATCGGCCCAGTGGCAGTACAAAAGCAACAGGCTGATAAGGGAAACTTATAAGTGACAAAAAAAGAGTGTTGCGTGAGCATACAGTCATTGCTGAACTGCTGTACCTCCAGGTCAACTGGTTCAAGAACCGGGAGGAGATGCTGGGCGTGCTGCCCCAGGTGGAGGAGGCGGTGGGGGAGTACCTGGCCCTGCAGGAGCTACTGTGCCAGGGGGAGAAGCTGCAGTCCAAGCTCCTGGAGGAGGCCACCTTCCTGGAGGGAGCAGAGAACCGCACCGACCACCTCATCGTCAGCCTGGAGCAAAGGTACCAGGGCCACCTCGGGGCCTTTAGTCTCTAACAATGTTACATAATCCAGGTGCTGGATTATGTAACACCACGTATGGCAGTCATCCTCCATCCGACTCCTAGGACCTTAGTTTTACAGATTCTTAGCTGAGAAGTGGTACGAAATATTTGTACGTCAGTCATGTTGCAATAGAAGGCATATAATGAATGATGAATTATTTATCCAGTGTTGTGTAGACAATGGTCTTGAACACTGGAGGAAGTCTCCATTACTTCCCAAGGGTACTTTAAGAAGCAAACTAACTAGATGACTGTTTCTGTCTATCCACCCCCTTCACCACTTTCTAGGTATTCTGAACACACCCAGCTCCAGTCTCGACAGCGGACCGCGCAAGAGGCCATACAGAGCAAGCTGGCTGATCTGGACCAGTGGATCTCCCAGTACCAGGCAGCCTTCGCCAGTCTGGAGGCCACGCAGCTGGCCAGCCTCCTTCAGGACATCAGCAGCCCCATTGACCTTGGTAAGACCCAGTGACGTCACCACAACTGGTCAAAGTACATTTACATTTACATTTAGGGCATTTAGCAGACGCTTTTATCCAAAGCGACTTACAAAGAGTACATTTGTCATCGGAAGGTGAAACATTTCATTGCTGCTAATACAGTAAGAAGTTACCAGAACAAGTTTCAAGCATTTCAAGTGCTAGATTAAAGTAATATGTTCTATGTTCAATTTCCACAGCTATTCTCAACTAATGTATTTTTTTTATTTTAATTTTAATTTATGGTTATTTGGTATAACTGCATGAATATCTACGTTCCACTGTGCAACAACGTTGAGGCTGATGTTCCACTACACCTGGCCATGCTTTTGTTTTAAATCTTTACGATTTTAAAACAATTTTAAATTTTGTCATTTTTTCTCACGTGGTTATTCCATCTATCAAATGTATTGATTGCTGCGTCGTCCTCAGTAGCACCATGCTTGCCTCCCCCCAGGCCCCCCCAGCTACGTCCCCGCCACCGCCTTCCTGCAGAACGCCGGCCAGGCCCACCTGATCAGCCAGTGTGAGGGCCTGGAGGCGGAGGTGGGGGCCATGCTGCAGCAGCGCCGCGGGGCCCTGCGGGGCTGCCTGGAGCAGCTCCACAGCTACGCCACCGTGGGGCTGCTGTACCCGCGCGCCACCCTGCTGCGCCACCGCGCCCACCAGTGGAAGGCCTGGATGGAGGAGCTGCTGTGCAGCATGACGGCAGAGCAGTGCCAGAACATCTACAGGCAGTCAGTAGCTCACGCTGCACCTCGTGGTCCCCCTGTCTCACTCCGCGCGGTCCCTCTGTCTCGCACCTCGCGGTCCCCCTGTCTCGCTCCTCGCGGTCCCCCTGTCTCGCTCCTCGCGGTCCCCCTGTCTCGCACCTCGCGGTCCCCCTGTCTCACTCTGTACAGTAGCACTATGGGAGGGAGAGCGGAGAACCGTGGACGCAAGCAAACCACGCCAAGAAATGTTCTACGCTTAGAAACGTTCTCTACGTTGTCTCGTACAGAGGCAGGTGCAGACAACCACAATAGACAGTCTAAGAGACATTTTACTCACTAATAGCTGACAGATGCCAATTCTAACAAATTACACTCAAATAATAGGTGATAAATCTTCCCTAAAGTAAACTGTTGAGCGGTGACTAGAGACGTCAGTCGGCTCCAGCCAGTTGATCAGCCTGTCCAGCAGCAATTGAAATATGTTTATTTGCATAATTTCCATGTATATTATTTATCTTATTATACTCATGCTTTATCGTGGTCATGTCAGTAAATGGCTTGATAGGCATCACTCTGTCCACTGCAAGCAAGTTGCATTCAAATGTTTTGGCAGCCGTTATGCTTTCTGTACGGTCACAGCGTGATCGTACGCGAGGCTTCACCATTCCAGTGTCCTCCCCGTCTAAGAAGCCGACCTCACTGCAGAGTGGTTACTGATGGCCCCGAGCCGTGTGGTCCTGTGCCCCACAGCTACGAGGTGCTGTTCGCCCCGCAGCCGCCCGCCGCCAGCTGCCAGTTCCTGTCTGCCTGTGAGCTGGCGCTGCAGCACCAAGCCGCCGAGCTGAACGGCCGCGTGATGCGGCAGGCGGAGCGCCTGAAGGCGGAGGGCACCACCACCCACACCTGTGAGGAGCAGCTGCAGGAGATCGAGCGCTGCATCGCCGTCTTCCAGAGGGAGAACGCCGAGCAGGGCTCCCTCAGCCTGGCCGCCATCATCACCTCCGCCCTTTGTGCCCTCATGAGGTGGGTGTGTGTGTTGGAGTCGGAGGCAGCTCAGCTCGTTACTCATTGCCCACTTATGGGGGACGCTGGCCTTGGTTGACTAGCAATAGCTTTCAACAATCCGCTACTAAGCCTTACCATTCGCAGTTTCCCAGTTTGTAGCCCTTTGCGGTCGGTAAAGGCAGACTGTAAAGGCAGACTGCAGCTGTAGAGGCGTCTGTGAGTGTGTATGGCTCACGTGGTTCATGTGGTTCATGTGGTCACAAAGCGTCCCCCC
>OMKQ01000677.1:0-14972 GCA_900302335.1 Phycis phycis
CTGTCGGACAGAACCAGCCATTCAGCACATTGACGTGATTTGACGCTGGTAGCTGCTCAGCCAATGGGAACAGAGATAGGTCCCCTCCTTTATTAAACATAGACCGTTGTTTCGCAGGCAGCGACACCTCCATCCGGCCGCTCTAACTTGACTGGCCATCTGACTGATTTATTTTGCGAAGAGATTTACTAAATATACCGATTCAAAAATATTGCCAGTAAACACTACTGAAACTCTGACGCTAAATGTATCGTTTGACTCAAAGGCCTAAGATTGTAAAATCCATTAGGGGGAGGGTCTTCCCACCGAAGTGGATTCTCTTTATTATTGATCATCATTATACGTTGACCTACTTTCTTTGTAAGACTAGAATTTGGCAACCTGTCTCTTTTGCAACCTGTATCTTACTTCTGGCAACCCAGAAGTAATAATGGCTACCGTTATGCAAGAATGTCACTAATTCTTACTAAAGGCCTACCCCCTTCTTTACCAATGACACATTATAGTAGTCATTGATGTCATGACTACCATCAATGACTACCATTTAAAAGGGAGTGGGCCTACACATATATTATATATCTTTGCTATCATATTTGCTAGCACATTAGCCTTTATGGTAAACAAACAAATTATAAAGTAACCTGAATAGCCACTCTGTTTCTTAAATAAATATTGGCTTAAAACCAAACCCGACGTAGTAGACATACTTATGAACATGTAGGCCTCTAACTCTGCCCTGTAGATGGGACTGTACCCTCTTCAATAAAGTGTTGATCAATTATCTGTGTTGTTTATTTCCCCTGCACACACTTACAAACAATGCATTTTAAATATATGTTCTGTTTATATATAGTTATATACTATGCTATGTATATTTTAAATATATATATGTATATATGTGTGTGTATATATATATACACACACATAGCATGTTCATTACTGATTTTGAATGATTCAAAACACAATAAATGGCGATGAAAAGCATGTTTAATCATATTTCTACAGGCAACAAAGAAACCAAGGGATTTGTTGTGTGAAAATGAATTCTGTGGTCACATAATTAGTTGATAATTGTAAGCATCCATGATCATTCATTGACAATACTCATATTTAAAGTTAATATATCCTTTATGATTGTAATACAGCCGGTCTCTTTGGGGCTATTGACGTGTGATGAAAGTGTACCACACGATGGCAGCATTTCAGAGAATTAGCACCTTATTTTCGCAACTCGAATCAAACAAACTTCTAACACAACAAATCATTAACCGAAACATGTGACGGGGATGGATCTCCCTCTCTCTCACCACTATCATTTCAACCACCCTTTTCCAGGCGTTCTGTGGTTCTAGTGGTCACTTGCACATTATTGTCATTTTATAACTTTGGACATTCACAAACTTAGGTATGCACATTGTGTATGCTATTTCTTTGCGTATTCTATTTCTTTTATATTGTTATATATTATATTGTTTATTGTATATTTATGTATATTGTTGCATATTTTTATATTTTATATTTATATTTCACTCTGACTTCTCTATACTGTTTTTACCCATCATACCATTCCACTGGAGTAGTTGTAATTAAAGCAATTTCCCTCTGGGATCATTAAAGTATTTCTGTCTGTCTGTCTCCTTCATGAGATGAGAACAGGAACAAGACACCCCTGAAGACCAAAAGACATCCCCTAAACCACAGGTTCTCCATTCACTGTGGTGACTTTAAAAGTGTTCCCTCTGGTGACTCTGTGACAAAGGTCCACATCTGCAGAAAAAGTGGAACCTAACTTTGAAAAAGAAACGATGCCTGCATACTCAGCACAATTACCAACATGCACATAGGCCTACATAAAGGAATACCAACATATACATAACATAGCATACACAAATATATCTACTTAAATTAACGTAAAATAAAATAACACACATCAGCCTTTATTATGCCCAGTGTGAAATGTCATATTGCCTGCAGGAGTCAGCATTTGCGTTGGATGCATGTCTTCCATACACGCAAGTTGGTAATTAGTGCTTGTGGGAGAAATTTACCCTATGGTTGGGGACTTCTAGTCATCATCTTGTGTTTATTGGTGGAAGTGGGGGAATAACAATCAACAAACATCCCATGTGACAGCTACACTTTCCTCAATCGCTGATCCACCTTGTTATCATAAGCTGACCCCAAGAAGGCCCCTAAAAACGGATGATTTCGTTATATCAGACTGGACAATAAAGGAGGGGGAGGGAGTTGGGACATCCACAAAGAAGAAAGAAGGCTCTTCTCCCCTTACGTCAACCTACTCAACTCAATGATAACTCAAGATTATCTCACCAGTGATAAATTGGTGGGCCAGTCTAAATTAATTTGTATTATAGCATTGCAATTAATGAGGTCACAAATGGATTTCAATCACAGAATATCTTACTGCCTTATGACTAAGGTTTAAAGACATCAACTGTTTACAGGGCATATCAACCGAGAACCAAGAAGTGAGTGTTCAGCAAATTGGGACCTGGAGTGGGTCAAAACGGACATGCCACATCTTTAGGTCCAACACACAGAGCGCTGTGATTGGTCAGTGTATGTGGGAGGAAGCCACACCTTTTGGAAATATAACCGGAAGCCAGATACAGATCAGCAGTTCCTTTGCAAATAAACTGTTGTTGCTTGTTGAAGTAATGTCTTTATCTTTCGAACTCGGTTTTCTCCACCTTTCTTATTTTGTTATAAGTAGCGTGCTTTTCCCCGACATCCTTAGCCAGGTTATCCCTGATGGTCCTGGTTGCTGGTAACATTCCATTCATTCTCAACAGGCCTTAAAAGCCCATCAGTGCTGCATGCATGTATGTCTTTATAGGGGCGTTTATAGGATTTGAGGACATTCTGGGTTTAGCCAGACCGCATATTCTTCACAAGTCTCAGTCTTTTTAATTTTAATGTGCACCTCAAAAATGTATTAGGAATTGTGATGCTCAAAATAGTTGTTGGTAACTAGTATTAGTATGGAGCAGAAGAGGATTCTCTATCATTACACATTTATAGGCATGCTACAGTGCCAGACAAGAGAAAAGGTTACCTGTATTTATTAGTTTACTGGAATATACAATTTTGTCACGCACACTCACATGTTTTACAGTTACAGTTCATGCAGTGTAGTGCAGAGACGAGAGCCCTGTAACGGGTACTTTCTCTTTCTCACACTCTCACAAAACGAGTGTGAGCCTAGTAGTGCAGTAGTGCGCAGCAGATCTGCAGCTTGAATGACACACAGGACCCAAAATGTGCCCGCACTCTTGAGTTCAACAAATATTAAACAAATAATTTCAACAGACATGATATAAAATGCTTCTTAGATAAAATGCCAGTAGCTTTACTTGACAGCTTTAATATTCAACCCTTAATAACGTTTTAATTAAATAAAACTGTCAAACGGTACCGCTCAAAATACATAATATGAAGATGCACCAGCCACTGAGATCGATTTGTTTTGCATTACCAGAATTAAATCACATTTTTCCAACTGACTTAGAACGGTGGCAGGTCTTATTGCAGCCGACCATGTCAAGCTAGAGTTTGATGGCTAGATTTAGCTCCACAAATAGGCAGCCATGGTTGCCGCAAGGCGTAAATCTACACTCCGAGACCTTCGAATAAAGTCGTCAACTGGTTTTCCTAAAGGGTCCTGAGCAGGGGAATAGAACAAAGAAATAAGATGCACTACCTGGTCAGCGACAATGTCTCCCACAGGCATATTAGGTCACCACACTCATGGCCACCCCCATCATTAAGGGGGTAATTGTCTGGGTGGAACAGCGGCTTCCAAGGCTGTTTATAACAACATCTCTGTTTAATCAGCTGAGCGCGACTTACGGCTAAGCAACTGCCTGAGATCCCTGACATGGTTCCTCTTTTCAAACGGCCCACTAACGTGATTGTGAATAAAATGGATTCATAACAAGGTTATTGAAAGAAAATAAGTGAACTATTTTTCTTGAAGTGAAGGCCTCCAATGAGTCAATCAAATTGACATGGAGATCAAAGATGGCCAGTGTTGTATCTTCGATGCTTGAGAATGGCTAGAATTGGATCACTATCGATTATCATATGTTTATATTAGATGTTTATATTAGATGTTTATATTAAATATTTATATTTCTATACGGTACTGTTCAGCATTATTCTTCACTTCTGCACTGCCTTTTCTTTTCCCATAGTATTGTAACAAATGCAGTTTCCCTCGGGGATCATTAAAGTATTTCTGTCTGTCTGTCTGTATCACATTATATTTATCGTATAAGCATCAGACAGCATCACCTTCAAAATGTACATCATAGTGGTCAGGAGTTTACCACTCGTCTTTTGTGTCCCAGTCACGTGATGAATCGGGATAATGACTCCTATCCCGTGGGAATCCCACAGGAATCTGTGAACCACAGCATTCCCGAAATAATTTCCGCCTCTATCTCCATCAACGCCAGCGTGAGGGTTGAGGGTGTGAGGGTGTCTTCTAAGTAGAAGTATAGTCTTCAGATGGCGGCTTCTCCAGAACCCCTCCCCCCATTTTGCGAAGAAGGCTAGGCATTTCAAACCGCAAACAAACACGTACGCACCAACAATAGCTTTTCCAGTGGCAGTGAGGTGACTCCAACACGGCAGTGTTCAGCTGGAGTTTCCGCGCAGCTGCAGAAACATAAACGTCCACCTCTGCTGCTACAACTCCATCCAGGGGAAAACACAGAGGGGCCCCATTTTAAAGGTCTCTGCACAGCCCTGTTGAGGAGTCAACTTTGTGTGCATCTATGAAGCTCTGATTGATGTATGGAGGTAAATCATGAACTTGTTCAGAAAAATGTGAATAAAAATGTTCGACTTTATTTACATGTTCTTAGAGAATATGAATGAATGCCCCTTTCAGATGCACTATACTTAGTTTTTCCAAAAAATTATTACTAACTTACTAGTTCAACAAAAATAAATTCTAGTTCCTAGTTGCTCAATAGATAAATATCTCTTAGATAAATAACATCTTTCTGATGTAACCATTACCAGATTTTGGTCCGTATTAAAATAATTGTTTAAAATAATTGCATTGTATTAAAATAATTGTTGGTACCGCTGACTTTTATGGAAGCGGGCCAAACAGGTGTCTGTTCAGAGCTGGCAGGGGCTTTTCTTCTCTGAGGTAATCACCCCCGCTGGTAATTTAGACTAACAGCCTGCGACAAGATGCTTTCACCCGATAATTGTAATCCTCCCTCACTAACTAACTCTCAGGCAGGATTTCAAGCTGACCCACCTCCCAGGTACACGTTTTTTTGTACTCACACAGCCATTTCAGGGGGCAAGAGTGGATGTTTGGTAGAGTGTTTGACATAAACTCTTCACGAGGACTCCCAACAGAACAGACATGTGCTTGTGTTGTAATTGAAAAAGAGACCTTTCTAGTGGCAAAAAGGAGTGGAAGTATATGGTGGATGTGAAGCTGCTGGATTAAATTGACGTCTTACTTGAGAGATACAAAGGTAAGTAACTATTGATGGGTCGACACTGTTAATATTAACATGCAGTACCAAAGTAGCAAATAATGAAGGATGCATGATACACCATTTCTCACCGCAAATTCAGATACAGAGGATTCAACCTGAAATTAGAGTTCAGATTCAGAGTTCAGAGTTCAGACACACTGCATTTGTTTTCCGTAATCAATAAATAAGTGCTAGCATTGAAACAGTTTTCTAATCTGAAATCATCTGTCATAGCTCTATGCTGCAAAACAACTCTAAGCTGGTAATAGCTGGGTGTCAGTGGTGTCACCTAATAATATCACTGGGAAAAATTACTGCTTATCCCCAAAGGTGTCGCCAAAGAGAAAGAAACTGAAATCTTCCCGTCTCACTTTTTTAAAATCAGACTTTGAACAGTGATTAGTTCGGAAACGTTGACCAATGCATCTTCTATTGATAGCTTATAGCTTATAGTAGAGTCTATCAGTGATTCTGAGTTTGGTATCTGGCTTCAGAGCAACAGCCATTACTTCTAACTTATTACCCCCAATAATAATAAATCATGCTAATAAATAAATAATGAACAAATAAATCAATACATTTCATCTAGTAGTCCAAGCAATGAAGAAATTTCTTTGTTGGAAATTAGACTACATTTTCTCATAAGACACAAATAAGTTAAAGTAATCATGAGTAAAAGTAATCAGTGTCAATCTGCTGTATTCACAGTCAACCTTAATAGGATTATGGAGAATCAGGAAGTGAGCAATCCAAACTGCCGTATCACTTACAGTGCTTACGCCCTGACCAGACACAACACAGAGCAAAGTAACTCTGCATAGCTAAACATTACACAAACAGTTCCAAGTCAGTCACACACTCTGTTCACTTTAAAGTGAAAGCAAACAATAAAGCACGCCACTTAAAATCACAACTTACAACCAAGAGCCCCCTCAGACTCACAGACACAATCTCCTGTCACAATCCCCTGACACAATGTCCTGAAAAACGCTCATATGAAACCATGACTTTGCCCTTCCCGAAGACCTTGAGCGCCTCCAGGCCCAATCCAGCCATGGACATCGGAGGCTTAGAGACAGTGGTGGCGAACAACGCCTATGTGTCGGCCCGCGGCAGCATCGATGGGGCCTCGGCCGCCTCCATGCGTGACAAGAAGATGCGCGCAAAGCTCAACCTCCCGCACATCAGGAACTGCGAGCACACGAAGAGCACCGTGGATGCGGCGTTCCAGAGCATGTGCGTCTTGCAGCCCATCGGCAAGCGGCTGTTCCAGCAGTACCTGGACAGCGAGGAGATGCACAAGAACGCGGCGCAGCTGTGGAAAGACATGGAGGACTACAACATGTCCCAGGAGAAGGACCGAATGCAGAAGGCCCAGAGAATAGTCAACAAGTACTATGAGTCAGCAGCCAAGACCTTCTGCAGCTTCCTGGAGGAGAAGGCTGTCACCCGGGTAAAGGAAGACCACAAAAACATCCGGTCCGACCTGTTCAAGGAGAGCGAACAGCTGCTGCTCAAGCACCTGGAGGCCAAGGCCCTGGAGGGGTTCAAAAACAGCCTGTTCTTCCTGCGCTACGTTCAGTTCAAGTGGCTGGAGAGCCAGTCTGTGAACGAGGACTGGTTCATGGATTTCAGAGTGCTGGGGAAAGGGGGTTTCGGTGAGGTGCATGCCTGTCAGGCAAAGGCAACCGGAAAGATGTATGCCAACAAGAAGCTTGACAAGAAGAGGCTGAAAAAACGTAAAGGATATCAGGTAAAGGTTTTGCTTCACGCAAAGCACACACCTCCATAACCAAATGGGAAAACCTAAGCCAAAGCTATAGATTGAAAGGTTAGTGACCCAGTTGAAAACCTTTAACTGGACCATAATGGGAAGCTGGTATGACAATGTTGTGAGAATAGCTGTGAATAGCAGTGGAAATTTATTTTTTAAATTTTTAAACCTTTTTAAACCTCATCACCCACAATAGTTCAAACAGGCTTGTGACTCTCTTAAGGCATCACAAAGCAGCTCTGATCCAGACATAGAGCAAGTTCCCCATGCTTGTCAAAGAATTAGTACGTCATTTTTCTGGTGCACCATAGGATTACAGAGTAAACCATTGACTCTTGAATGACAGTGGTCCAGTAGGGGGCTAGGCTCAATTGGATTAAATGTGAGAAGCTATGAAGTGCAATGCTAACTATGCTACGCAAGCAATGACCCCAATGACGCTATTATCTAGTACAGAGCGATGCATGCATGCTGCTGATACAGATTAACTCAAAGATTTTTTTCAGTTTTTAAATGTATTACAAATGGAACAAATAACAAAAGGCAGATATGCAGTTTTTGCTTGTCTATGCAGCTGTGATTTTTGTGTCTGGAGTGTTTCATGCCTGCACCTTTACTTAGGGAGCCATCGTGGAGAAGCGCATTCTGGCAAAGGTTCACAGTCGCTTTATTGTGTCACTGGCATACGCCTTCCAGACCAAGAGTGAGCTTTGTCTTGTAATGACAATCATGAATGGAGGAGACCTCAGGTAATTCATGCAAAAAACAACACATTTCCATAACAGTATAAAGAAACAGGTTCCTTGCTTTTGTGTGGTGTGGTCTTTGGTGACCCTCCCAGTCACATCCTCTAATCAGCCTAACATAGATAAACGTCACAGCTAATACACAGGCAAGCCTGCCGGTTGGTAATACTATAAGTCTCAAAATCACCTTTACAGTCACAGAAAACGTCACTGCCCCTGAATATCCACACATACTTAGACTTAGTCAATTACACAAAATTGCTTTGGACCAGGATTCCCATTATCTGAATGGTCTTTGACCTGCTCCCGCTTTGGTTTTAGGTACCACATGTACAATGTGGATGAAAAAAATCCCGGTTTTAACGAGAAAAGAGCATGCTTCTACACAGCCCAGGTCATCTGTGGACTGGAGCACCTTCACCAGCACAGGATCGTGTACAGAGACTTGAAGCCAGAAAATTTACTGTTGGATGATGCAGGTAAGCTGCCAAATACCACTGTAGCAGCCTCAGTCTGCCATCTATAAAGAATATAAAATATTACTCGAAAAGGCAGACAAAAAAACGTCAACAAAAAAACCCAAGATGCATTTTGATGTACAAGGCCTATTGTCTATCCACTGCCTCCATGACAACTCATTGCATTTCCACACAGGGCATGTCCGACTCTCAGATTTGGGTCTTGCTGTGGAGCTCCCACCAGGAAAAGACACAACTACTGGATATGCAGGAACTCCAGGTGATTGATCAGAAACATTACCTTACCTACCTTATTAAAAGTGCAGCCCTGGTGTGGGTGGAACGCACAAAGACTGCATAAAACACAGGTTAAACTGACTTTCCATAGGTGTACTTTGGTGGAAACTACTGCATCACACAAAAAAGTCTGTCTACAAAACGAGTACCTTATTTAGATTTAGACTCTGTATTCGAGAAAAGCCAGCAACAATCCTCCCCCCCACTTGATCAATCATGTCTTGATTCAGAGTGTGCACGAGGGGCAAGACGAGGGGCAATTCACAGATTAGCCCGTTGCCAATGTGTTTGTGAGGGAGAGCGAATAAATGTGTTCAGCTCTACAATAATCCGATTTAAACTTGTAAAAAACAGTCACTGTATGGGAAATACACTATTGATTGCAGATGGCGTTCTCTCACACGGATACATATTTTTCAACACAAAATAACAACAGTGGTCACCAAATATACTTTTGTGGCAGTTACTATACCTGGGCGGACAGGTAAACTATGTCTGAAAACACTACAGCTTGGTGGCCGGCAGGAGCTGCTTGTCATGGTAGCAGATCACAGTAAGCTCGAGTTTTATCATTTTTCATGCGTTTCCCCAGAAGGTAGGAGGGAAAAGGGGACATGACACCGCTGACATGCAACCCGAACCAAACGCAACAGACCCGTTACCTCGAACAACAAAACCAGAGTTCTCTGGGTTTGATATTTGTTGGAAACAGCTGAGAGAACGTGGCGGCGGATGACCACTCCATCGATGTCGTGAGCCACGTGATAACCCATGTGAATGTGTGTCTGCCCACGCAGGGTTCATGGCTCCAGAGCTCCTGCAGAAGAAGGCATACGACTACTCGGTGGACTACTTCACACTGGGCGTCACGCTGTACGAGATGATGGCAGCTAAAGGACCATTCAGAGTTCGAGGAGAGAAGGTCCGAAACCGTGCGTTCCCTGCACTCGCTGGACGGACAATAAGAGCCATTCTGTCAAGTGCTGCACAGTCCCAATGTGATCGTAGTGGATCACCTCGCTCCAAGATTTACAAACAAAAAACTAAATGTATGGTGGCAAACATGCCTGTGCCAGGGCCATTTTGGTTCTGGATGCAAATATTCTGTGCATGAATGTGTGCTAGGACTTTAGTTGTTGTGAGAATACGTCTACGCCCGTCTTCACTTTGCGTCGACCCCCTCCCCGTCATGTCGTGTTCCCCGTAAATATTCACTGCAGGTTGAAAACGAAGAAGTGACCCGGAGGATCCTGAACGACGCGGTCGCCTACCCGCCCACCTTCAGCGCAGACAGTAAAGCCTTTTGCGAAGGCCTGATGGAGAAAGATCCGGCGAAGCGCCTGGGCTTCAAGAACAACGAGTGCGCGGAGCTCAAGAATCAGCCGTTCTTCAAGGAGCTCAACTGGGGTCGCCTGGAAGCAGGTGGGAGGAGCCAGCAGTCACTAGCATACGGACAGAAGGGATGCGCCCACATGGCCATTTTCAGCTGATAGGAATAGTGATCATTTGTTCGCCAATAGCGACTCTTTAGGCATATAAACACATCCACCAAAAGGCCCAATTCAATAATATTACAAATTATACTTTGGCCAATATTATATTGGTGGTGGATACATCAACACATCCCTAATAATAATAGTAGTAATAGGATGTCATAGTAAGAATTGCGGGGCCGCAGTAGCTCAGTGGGTAGAGCTCCGGTTAGTGGAGAGTCGTCCACTAACCGGAGGGTTGGCGGTTCAATGCCCACCGCCAACTGTCCACATGTCGAACCCCACAAATGTACTGATTGTAAGTCGCTTTGGATAAAAGCGTCTACTAAATGCCCTACATGTACATGTAAATTGCCTTATTGCTAGATAACAAAATAACTCAACCACACAACGTTCGCACTTCTTTTTCTTCTTCTGCCGACAGGCATGCTGCCGCCACCGTTCGTCCCTGATCCGAAGATGGTGTACGCCAAAGACATCGACGACGTGGGCGCCTTCAGCACCATCAAGGGGGTGGTGCTGGACGCCAAGGACACAGAGTTCTATGACGACTTCGCCTCCGGGAACATCCCCATCCCCTGGCAGGAGGAGATGGTGGAGACGGGCGTGTTCGGGGAGCTCAACCTCTGGGCGGAGGCAGGCAAGCTGCCCAACGACCTGGACCCCAACTTTGTGGAGTCCAAAGGGGGGGGCTGCGTGATCCTTTGAGCCCAGAAGCCGGAGGCGGGTGGAGACGCAGAGATGCTGGGCGGAGAGTAGTGCATATATATATATATATACGGAATTATAGGTTTGGATTGAAAAGGAAAGATATGTGGCTCATATTGTCATGTTAACATATTTATATTAACATTTCTATATATATAAACATATTATGTATACTGTAAATATTAGAACTACTCATAATTAATACTGTACTGTGAAAAAATGTATATCAGGTATGTCAGAGAGATTCTACGCTGTGACAAAATGTATATAATAAAACGACAAATTATCTAACGAAAATGGGGGTACAACATGTACATGCACAAATTAATTTTGTATAGAAATGAATAAGGTTTAGGCCAGGGCCGCCCAAACCGGGGCCCCGGGCCACAGCTGGCCCTTCATGATCTTTGAGTCAGCCATATGGCAAGAGGGGGAACATATTCCACCTTCATTTTAGTTAACATTTTAGTTTGAATGTTTTAGTTTTATTTTACACAACATGAATTGAAATTGAAATCTAAACCATTACTTATTTGAAATGTATAGTGCATAATTAAATTTCTTACCACATATTATTATACTATTATTACTGATACTACAAGCACTGTAGCAATGTAATATAGGACACTTTGAAAAATAAAATGCATTTGATGATCAGATTGCAGTTGAGTATTTTAGTTTAGTATGATCAAATCATCGATGAGGGGAGCTGGGTAAACCTTTATATTTTATATTTTATATTATAGATTAGACACTTTCTGCTTCCAATGAATATGGCCCACAGCCCTCCATCAAGTTTCATTTTTGGCCCTTCATAAGAAAAGGGTTGCGCACCCCTGGTTTAGGCCTATGTGGAAATTAAATTAGAAAGGACATAGTCTATTATAGCTTAGCAATTTTAGGAAACATTACATACAATCAATACAATTTAGGAAATCCCAAATGTTGTCATTAATGCTTCAAGTGGTTCTGCCTGCCTCAACTGGTAGAGCATGACATTAAGGGTTTGATTCCAATTATCAATTATCAATAATATTATCAATGGGTGTCACGACAGTTAAGTTCTAGCTCAGAGGTTGACGTGAAACTAAACAAAGCAAGACATTTACTTTTAACGATAACCTTTAAAGGGTAAGTATATCATCATTTTAGCAGTGCAAGGGGCACTTTCAAAACCTACGTCACACTTGCTCGTACTTGGGTGCAATAGAAACCACTCTGGAACATAGTTTCCATCGTTTTACAACTTTATTCATTTGAGTCCAAAACAACAATGGTTATGAACTTCCTGAGACCCAAACGGCACCTTTTCAACAGAAAAAAGTGATTTGGGTTTTTACTTACCCTCTACTAAAAGTGGTCGATGAGGCTATCACTGCAGGCTGATGTATTTATCTATATATGACTTATCATTCAGTTTCATTCAGATCAGTCTATTCTTCCGCAGCACTAAGCAAGAAAGTTTGATGGCAGGGGCTTGCTCAAAGACAACACCGAAAAGACACAACATAGCAGAGGGGGTCTCCTCGCTTCACGACAGAACCGCGATAAAGAAAACTAAACCTTCACGATGGGCTCTGTGGTGCACACCTCACCTGACTGCCATCCACATTCTGAAGGTGTGCGTGAGTGAGTGAGATGGAAGGAGAGGTCTGGAGAAAGAGAGAGGTCGAGCGAGGTACAGAAAGCGCCTTTACTTCAAGACGATTGATACATTATGTTAAGTATTGACTCAGTGACTTCACCGAAACTACATAATATATCACAAGCGCGGTGCAAGGGCATCCATGTTTAACCCTCAAGGGGTTTTATTTAAAGCACACTAAAGCAACTATAGATGTAATCCCTAAAGTGAGTTTGTTTAAACACAGGACAAAGCAAGCGGGTATTAATTCTTTTGATACCACATTGTTAAGTACTTTATCCTGATTAGTCAACGTCGGCCCAAGGGTGTGCATTATTTTGCAATAATGGGACACCTCTGCCTTTTATAAGTTCCGAATCAACGCGCTACGTATCCAACATTAACAATGGTCCAATACAACCATCGACCAGATGCTTCCTGGGCAAAAGAAACATGCTCAAAGCGCTGCGGAATGACATTTTAATTTCAGCTGATTGTCGATAAAAAAACAATAAAGTTATAGATGAAAGTAACTCATATCTAATCATTGTTGCTAACGTAGTACCAGCGGAATAAACCCCTCGGTTATGGTTTATTCCTTATGTAGATGCTGGATGTCATTGAACAAATTCATGTTTTATTTTAATATTCTAAAGTAGTACACAATTGCAATGTGTAACTCTAGTTAATATTGTGTATATATTGGTTATGAGGAAATAAAACCACTTATCGTCATGGGTGATGGCTTAAGCCAGTATGTGTGTGTGTGTGTGTGTGTGTGTGTGTCATAATCCTCATAATCATAATTTGGTTGCAATGGCTTAACCAAACAAACTCAAGGAGGAAAAACCCTGGTTTCTGATTGCGTGAAAACAGTTTTTATCTTGTCTATGTTCCACATTCCACAAGTTTTAGATGATGATTCTATGGCCCTATGGATCCTCTCATGAATGTGATGGGCCGATGGAATCACACTCCCTGGAACAGCAGTTATTCCAGACTTCAATGGTAACACATTGCTTTAGTCACCAAAAAAGTTCAAATTCTGCTTATTTCAAGGAACTATGAAATGCCATGAATACTACTGGAAACGTATTTTAAACAAGACTTTTCTGCAAACAAGGCCATTGCATTACGCTAAGAATGGCAAAATTGAACTGAATGCTTTTCCTTGTTGAACATTTTGCAGTGAGTTCAAGAGGTGGTAAATGGAAGGGACCAGGAGACCACACCCAAACGATCCCGATTTCTGTCAAGACTCAGATTGTTATCTCATACATTTGATATAAAATCGTTGTTTTATCCTATCACTGTTTTTTGTACAATTGTAACTTTTGACCTGCAACTCTCAAATCAAATCAGGAGATATACTTCTGTTTTGTAGAAAACATAGATTTCTGTTTCTGATTACCTCGCTACTGTCCCTTTAAGAAAAAGCCAGGTCAATGGGTGCATGCCGCAAAAGATATATAAATTGACCGAGGTAAGGGAAATAAAACATTAACAGCAGCAAGAACAAAGCTGAATATCGGTCTTATAGGCAGTAGTACTTTGTACTGGACTTGTGATTGCTCGCAGGCAATACGAAACTTGCTTTTGATAAGATATTAACTGGAATATGCCAGGTTTGAAAATTGTCCTAAATAACCAATGTACCAATCTACTTCCATGAAGATGATATTCCTTAATGAATGCGTCGGTTTAAGAACAGTATGATGCCAGGTATGGGTGCCCGATGTTTGGCTTCTATTGGACATTTACAACAGTGAATCAAACACACCAGAAGTATTTATTAGAGTAATTAAGGTGTTTCAAAGACAGCTGTTCACTTTACAGTTTTGAAAAAGCAGACAACGCTCTTGAATCAAGCCTTCCAATACAAATATTACATTATGCCCTCACAGAGGAATCATTTAAACAAAAGAATTGTTTCACTTGAAACCTGTTAATGCTTAACCCCTGCGACTATAGACACTTTCTGCTTCCAATGAATCACACACAAAACGTTTTTTTTTTTTTTGGTCAGCTTTCCAATGTTTGCTCTGACCGCAACTCAGTGTTTCTCAAGAGGTATTAACTTATGACACTAGAAGTGACCTCCCTGAAATCACAAGCTACCCATTCTGGAAGAGGGGATGCAGGCAGCCTTTTGTTACAGCAGCAGGGTTACCCTGCACAATGTAGCGTCACCTCCACCCCCCCCCCTCTAGAGTATCTATATACACACGTATATATAAGTACTTTGTTCTTTAATGTACAGATTAATGTAGTGTCACAGCAGATCAGAAATAATAATAAAATTATAAAATTATATAAATATATATATAAAACATAAAACATAATATAC
>OMKQ01000682.1:3076-15820 GCA_900302335.1 Phycis phycis
AGAGGTGAAGGTGCGCGAGCAAGAGAAGACGAGATGGAGGTGAGTGCATGAGCGACGGAGAGAAAAAGTGTGGTGAGAGAGATGGAGAGAGAGAGAGAGAGAGAGAGAGAGAGAGAGAGAGAGAGAGAGAGAGAGAGAGACTGTTATTTCACTCCATGAAACCAGATGAGAGTCTATGCCGTTTGGGGACTTTTGTGTTTTTATCGATACGACAGAGCGATGAAGGGCATGTGGGAGAGGCGTAGGCCCGCATGCTCGCATGATAGGCCGTGTCCATCATGGCTGCAGTAGAGGGCCAGGCCCAGCTCCAGAGGAGGGGGTGGTGGCCTGTGGCTCAAGCCATCCCCCCACACGCCACCATCATCATCGTCATTGGTGTCCTGCGGAGCCTGCTGGCCTGGTGCATCTGGTGGACCTCCCCTGGAACGCATCCCCAACAGCAGCATGTTCACCAGGCTGGAAGCCCCTCCTCCTCCGAGACCACCTGCTGTCTCGATCAGGCCCCGGAAGACAGACAGTAGGTCCACCTTGAGCTCTACCATGTCCCCTTGTGCCCACACATCATACCTGGGGGGTGGGGAAAAGTTTGCTTTTTAAGTACTCTCTCTGAGTGTTTGTGCTGGTTTTTTTTCAAAGTGTGTGCGTGTGTCTGTGTGTGTATAGGTAGAAAGTAGTCAAATCATTTTTTAACAGTAAACGGTCTCTGTTTACCTTGTAGGGAGATTGCGCTTTGCCAGGAACAGCAGCACAGGTTGAATGGAAAGGCGTCGTGGGTTGAACATTTGCAGATGAAGTTCAGCTCTCGTTATGGGCACTGATAGCACATCTGGGGTTAGGAGGAACTCTGCCTGGGCACCTGGGGGTGGGGGGCAAAACCAAAATTCTCATTCTTCCAATCATCCAGTTGGTCTGAACACTAGCATTATTTTTGGTATATATATATATATATCCCAATAAGTCATGAAATGAAAGGTGCGTGGGTCTACTGCATCTTACCTTCACGCAAGTGGCCTTGGATGCCCTTTACGTTTCTGCACATGAAACCCTCTTGACAGCAGCGATACGCTTGTCGAACGAAATTAAACAGCGACTTTCCAGGGAAAACCACGCTTCGAGAACCTCTCTGAGCAAACGAGCGAATACGGAGGCGAAGTAAAGTCGCCCTTTCTGCAGGCTGCTCGGTACTTTCCATCCAAGGAGAAGTCAGTTCCGCGCAGGGTTCACGGGTATCAATCACCTCCCTCTTCCATCTCTTCAACATGTGCAAACGTGGATTCGATCTGTAGGATTCCTCTACAATATGTGGTAACGGTGACATATATTCCCTCGTGTCTAACAACCGATCAATAAATCCACTGGCACTTGTCACCACCGTCAGAAAACACAGTACAATCCAAGGACACGCCATGGCGACTTCTTACGAGTTCCTTGAGTCTCTTCCAAGTGAAGAAATGTTTCGGGTTGTACGATGAGTCTGCGTTGCCCCTGTGGGTAACCTATATATCTCCAATGACAATGGGGGACACTTGCCACTTAGAATTTGAATCGTGGCCCTCGTCATTGTCCCTCCCCTCTTTTTGTTCCCGTTCTTCACCACCCATTTACCGCCCGCTGTTGTCTTCTAATGCACGTGCATAATGAGGCGCCAACCTCATCCATTCACATTCAGCTGCTTAGCTAATCACAGCAATAACGCTGTTTGGATGATCACAAGCCCGTTACTGGCTATATTTGAGGCAGAGACTGATTCTAACAACATAAACTCGTGATTAGGGCTTTATATGTGTATTTCTCCTACTTTAAATTTGCGCAGTCAGTCACAGATCCCTAACTACTCGAAACCTTCGCCTCCTACAATGCCATTTAAGTGTCGCAGGTAAACAATGAGCAGCAGCTCGGTCACATGCAAACTACCGAGGACTAATGAGGCGACGTGGCCCCTGTGGATAAAAACAAGCATTTACAAAAGTAGCTCTATTTCAACTCCACAAAGAAGATCATTTATTTATTGTATTTATGTTCGGTTTCAAATAGCGGTGTGCAAAACCAACCAGTTTTTCTTCGCAAACACTTTGATATGTATGATCGACATACAATGACAAATTGTCCTATGGTTGTTTAAGCGTAACACTTAATTTACATTAATACATACTATTTAAACTCTCCCGGGTTAAGGTAATTAAGAAATGCATATTTATTAGCAAAATACATTGGCAACATTTCGTTACATGCAATAGTGTTGGGATTTATTTATTATGTCACAATTTATTAGGCCTGTAGCCTATTATGCTTCAATTAAAGACTATATCACACTATAATCACACTCCCCCAAAATAAATCCTCAAAATGTCATTTTCATCTAGAATGAGTTGGTCAAATCCTTACCAGCAGAGAGTAGAGGAAGTTACAAAAGACCATTGGGACTCCTGCAGATGTTCAAGCACAACCTTTGACCTCCTGCGTAACACTGATCAGAGCAGAAGGGTGGGTGGGTGGTGGACGCCCTTCCCCCCGTCACCACCGGCGCCACGGTGCCGGGTCAGAGAAGGCTGACCCCGTGTTTCAGCAGCATGTGGCGGGCCTTGTGGGGCAGGGAGAAGGCTGTGTCCCTGTGGTTGGGGACTCCCGAGTTCCGCAGAGCCCCGCCGTGCTGCAGGAAGTAGGTCTCCTGGGCCGCGCTGCGCGTGGCGTAGACCGCCGTCCTGGAGCTCCTGACACACACTCTCAGTGAGGAGACACTCGGGGACACTTGTAACGTAATGTTTGTAACGTGATGGTTTCAAGGTCAGCAGAATCGCCCAACGGTAGATAAATGCCCCCATAGTAGATACATACTGTATATACATTCAGTGAAGTTTGAATACTGAAAGCAGGGGGAGGGGAAGTTGTCATTGAATCCCATAGGATTGAACCCCCCCACACACACGCACACACACACACACACACACACACCTTGCTGACCTGATAATAGCCTCCTGCAGAGCCTCACTTCTACAGAAATGCGTGTGTAGGAGCGCTGTGGCCCGGACAAAGGTGTGCTCCTGGTCTTCCCCCACTCGCCCAGACACATTGGCTGCAGTGAGACAACAACACTACTGTACTACTACTCTACTGTAAATGCTGCAGCTGTACAAATACATGCTTACATGCTATATAGAAATGGTACAAAAAAAATTAAGCACAAATGGAAATGACCAACAGGGTTTTAAGTTCAATCTCAAGACCTCAGTAAAAATCCTTTTTCCTAGTTAAAATGTAATGGTTACACTGAAATACAAAGAATGTAACTGGGCAATACACATGCAGGGTCACACACAAACACAATTTTGAGAAGAAAAAAAAACTAGCATGACTTAAAATAAAGGCCCTCACTTCTCAGGGTGTTCTGAATGCAGTCGTAATGAGCAAAGATGTAGGGTCCCTGTGGACCAGGAGGCCCCGGGGCCCCCGTCCTCAGGTGGGCCTCCAGTCCATTTAGGGACGCCAGGCTGCTGTGATACTGGATTAAAAAAACAGAAGAGAAGAGAAGGGGCGAGGCTAACTGGCTGATAAATATCAACATTAGCATGATAAAGCTGATAACAACTGTTATTTCATACGTTATCTCTGAGATAAGGGGACCTGAACTCAGTGTTTGGAATTTGTGTTTTTAAATCTGTAAATCAACCTACTGCTAGTTAATTAACTATTAACTATAGTTAACTGCATATGCTGTCGATAATCTAGTGTGGTGGTATGTCACTGTGTAAATGCATGTAGTTCTACAGAACTCAAGATGCTTCAGTACCATTCCCTAAAGACATCTTCCCAAACATTGTGCACCAGAAGCCATTATCAGTTGAAACACTACTAATCAAAGGAGGAGTACCATTTACATTAGCCACTCACCACTTCCTCCATAGCTTCCATGTCTCTCTGGAGGTGAGGCTCCACCAGTAGTGCCAGTACCAGGCCCTTCACCCTGTGCTGGTACAGCGTCATGGGGACAACAGTTCTGTCCTTGTCTCCTACTCTAGGAAGACCAGCACCATCGCTGCAATGGCCGTCCCCACTGCCTCTCCATGCCACCATGCCTTCTGGCAAACACTCCTGCTCTGGGGTACGGCGGCCTGTCATCAGCGTTGCCAGTGGTTTGTTTTCGAGAGCCGGTGCTTCGGCGAGTAGCAAGGCCTCTCCTTGGAGCTCCATCTGGCTGGTGTTTCCACCCTGGCTGTGAAAGCTGTAGTAGCACGACTTCTCCAGCACGTTGGTTTCCTCATCCTCCTCGTCGCTGCTTCGAGGCCCCTTTTTGTTTGGGAAAGCAGTGATCTCCTGGGACCGAGGCGAGGCTTGGAACAGAAGAGGGTCGATAGTCGGCCTAGCAGCACTCTGCTCTGCACCCCGGCTCAGCACGGGCCAGATGGGGCCATCCAGCCTCATGGGTGTGTGGGGGGAATCTGTCTCCAGGTCTGTGTTTGAATCCGTGGATGGAATGTCTGATAATGTTCTAGACAAACGGGTCCTCCGGGGCCGACTGCCTTTCCCAGGAGTAGAGTGAGACCTACAGGGCCAGAGCAATACAAAACACAGGACAGTCAAGTGGTCTTCCAAGACCTCCACTGGCTTCCTGTAGTGGCTCGCATCAAATTCAAGACGATGCTACTGGCCTACAAAGCCGTCAATGGAACTGCGCCTACCGACCTCCAAACACTAGTAAAACCCCACGCCCCTGCCTGAGCACTCCGCTCAACTACCTCAGCAGGTCGACTGGTACCTCCATCACTAAAAGGAGGAAAAGGTCGGCTGGCGAAATCTCAGCTCTTCTCCATTTTGGCACCGCAGTGGTGGAACGAACTGCAGAGTCACTCCCCATCTTCCGGAAGAGACTCAAGACCCACTTGTTCAGAGTTCACCTGAACCCTGCTTAACTATTCTCATGCTCTTATTTGTTGTATGTCCTGGCACTTCAATCTTTACTCTTTGTAACTTGGCACTTTGATCGCTCTTTGTAATTTGGCACTTAGTCAGAGATGTTGTACACTAGCAATGGTTAATCTAGCACTTGAAATGCTTGAAACTTGTTCTGGTAACTTCGTACTGTATTAGCAGCAATGAAATGTTTCACCTTCTGATGACAAATGTACTCTTTGTAAGTCGCTTTGGATAAAAGCGTCTGCTAAATGCCCTAAATGTAATGTAAATGTAAGCTGGTCAGCCGAGGATGAACGTATTTCACGTATAGACTGCCGGGCCTAGCAGGCCCTTTTACCCGGTGGCTGATCGTCCTCCAACTACATGTTTTGCGTGTCAGACGTGGAGTCCCCGGCCTGCTGTCCCACCTACGTGGCCTGGCACCCCCACCAGAGGAGCACCATCGCCTTTGGTAAGGAGCGGCAGTGTGGGCGGTCGGTGGAGGAATCCCCTGTGTGTGTGTGCGCGTGCGTGCGTGCGTGCGTGTGGGTGGGTGGGTGTGCTGACGGCTGCACTCCTCTCTCTCAGGTGACGAGCTGGGCCGCGTGGCGGTGAAGGATCTCCAGGGGTCCCAGCCCACCGTGATGAAGACCATCCACAAACGCAGGGTCAGCGGCCTGGCCTTCTCGACACACAGGTGAAGAACCGCGCAGAGTGTCGGTCTGTCAGGGCTCCCCGCGGAGAAACAAGGAAGCTCACTGAAATAAATGTCTGCCTTTTTTATTTTAGTGCCCCCTTGCTGGCTTCCATCAGTGATGACTGCTCCGTTGCTGTGATGAACTCTGAACTTGCAGAACAGTAAGTCGCTGTACTCTGCTCTTACACTGCACTTACATTACGTGCAATACTAGCAAAACAACACCCACCCCTCACCCCTCCCCTTCTCTCCCAGGTTAAGAGATAGGCGGCACCAGGACTTTGTGAAGGGGGTGTGCTGGCTCCATGGCGGCTCAGACTCTCTCACCACGGTGGGCTGGGACCACCAGGTGCTGCACCACACGGTGGGCGCCGCCGCAGAGGCTACGAGCGGCGCGCCCTAGAGGCCGGAGGCCCCTGGAGCTTGAATACCGACACTTTGATAAAACATACTTTCTCTCTTTCTATGTTCTGTTTATACTTTATTTTGGGGGGATTGAAAGATGTTTTGTGCTGCTCGTTTGTTGGGATTGGTTTCGAAGGGCACCTTGTCTTTGTCGAATGCTCTGGCGCCAAATAGATAAAGTTCCACGTCTGGCCTGCAGGTGTTCAAATACTGTAGTTTCTGCGATTTCTATCAATACTTTTTGACTGTATACTAAGGCTTATGTTTGTAATGGCACTTGAGAAAATCAATCTGTAATATTAAAGTATGTACAAAACATATTTTTTTCTTTAAGTATTTGATCCAATGGCTAACATTTTACCTCCAGAGAATGGATTATAGGAGTGGAGACTTGCTGTGTGCATGTGGTTACCCAGTCACCTGCCGATTTACCATTGTTGCAACACACCTGTCCTCTGCTTATTGAAACCACTGACGGGCTGTTCACAGGGAGGCTGGCAGCCCTGCCCCTGAATTGTTCTCCTTGAACCGCAAGTTCAAATTGCATAGACTGGGAGGACCCAACTTGAATGGGTTAAAGGAGCAAACACTTGATTTGTAGAAGGCAGGCTAAGCTGCCTTTTAACCCTTACAGGTTCGACTGAGGTGCTAGTGTTTATTTCCAGTGCTCAGGAATACAGGCAACTCGTTAAGGATTTCACGAGGTCACCTATTACACCATAAATACATTTTGTCGTTACTGTTAAGCTACCGTTAGTCCAAGTACAGACTTGGGACTACTGACTGTTCTATGGTATGGCTTGGAAGCTACAGACAAATAATGTGATACTATAGTAACTTGTACTTCTCAAATGGATGTTTCAATAAACATTACATTTTATAATAAAATCCGCACATTTTGCTTTTTCCAGGAAGAATTGAGAAACATTGTAAAGAATCTGTATATCAAATAGAAGATGGGGATTCAACCCAGCACCTTCAGACTGGAGTGTAATGGAGTCAAACTCCTTAGCCTCTAATGGCTTAAAGTTACAAGATGAGAAAGTAACCCGAAGGTTAGCCTAGGAGGGTGACCGGCTAACTAGCTTGATTAGCACATGTTTAGTGTCACAACGTTTCAATGAGGAATACGGTTTACTATTGAAATGTTTTATTTAGTTTAAGATATTAATTTACAGACTTTATGTTGGTTAGCATTTGGTTAATGTCTTTAATATATATATTTACAGCTCAGACAGTGTAGCTGGACTGCTACAATTAGTGTTAAACTAGGTACACTTGTATATCTGCTCTCAACGTTAGCATGTGCAACACAGACCATCAGAAGCTTGTCTGAATTCTTCATCACACAAATTGACGACAAACATCAATTTTATGTATATTAGAAAAACATGGGTACTATAGATACAAAACAAGAGCTTATTTTACTACTGTAAAATGTATAACTTTTACACATAAAGCACATCTTAACCTTCAATAAATTAATCAATCCTGTCCCTCATCTAGATAATTGGTCCAAAACGTCCCATGGACTAAGTAATCATTGATCTGTTAAATAAAATTAATGATTTACAATGTAATTATGTAACAACAGTGTTGACCGTAAACGCCTGAAAGAATATAGCTGTACTCATCCATTATGAAGCCTTCCATATTGATTAATACTATGCAACATTTCAACATTTTCAATTAAGATCTTTTTCATACAAACCAAGAGCTAAAGAAATGTACTTCAGGCTACTGTTCAAAGAGTGTACAACAGTGGTAACAAGGTAATAATGTACTCTAAAGTACTCTGGCACTGATAAAACTGCCACAACCAGTGGCCACTGATGCCAGTCAAATTGGGTCGACCAATTCCTTTGAAAAATGACAGTTTGACGCTACGCCGAGTCAGAGCAACACATTCAGAAAACCTTGCTCACAAGGAACCAGTCGATAGCCATTTCCACAGACTTGGTATTCATTTAAATAATTTGCGTTCGTTTTTTTTTCCGTTGCCATTAGAAAGTGCTTTCATCAAACGTAAGTAAGTAAAAAAAATAAAAAATAAAAAAAAGTTCCTATATCCCTATTCCACACTTCTAAATGTTGTCTCAAAAGAATATGTCGCGTACTTATAGAGCTCACGAAGGCTCCCCTTTACTCACAATGGTA
Organism: Phycis phycis; assembly: GCA_900302335.1. NCBI lineage: Eukaryota > Metazoa > Chordata > Actinopteri > Gadiformes > Phycidae > Phycis > Phycis phycis. The sequence goes on from OMKQ01000682.1 coordinate 11,226, forward strand.
ATGGGTTGTTTGGTTCCCGGTCGCACAGTGAACGTCATACCGTGCTTTGAATGTGTCCCGTTGCTGTCAGAGAAAAAGAGAGGACGGAGAATTATTAGCTATCAAAATGATGTTGAACTACACATACCGACGTCAACCTGCGAACTAGCTGTTGCGAACTAAGGGAACCGTACCTGGAGGCCGACGAGCCGTCCTGCTGTATTTTGGCCACTTTAGTTTCCAACTCACGCATGTCCAGGGTGGCGGTTTTCGCGGGAAGTGTATTGCTCTTATAATGCTGTGGCGTGGTTCTGGGCGCAAACGGGATCTTTGTGTCCTCGTCAGACATGTGGGGACCCCATTCATCGCTGCTGGAGTCCATCTCCCTCTTTGGCGATATTTTACTGTCCATCTCCTGCATCTTCTTCTGCAAAATGCTCAGAAGCGTGGCCTGGCTCTCTGAGACGGGCAACGGCTTGGGGACGGGCACCTTGGGCAGGGTCTGGAAGGATACCTGCGGTTTCACAACTTGGACAGGAGCCTGGGATGGCGGAGTCGTGGCAGTTTTAGGTTTGGGCGGAGGAGCCGGGACTGCGGCCGAAGAGACGGGTTTCAAGGTTGGTAAGGGTGCCTTCTTCGCAGGAGGATCAGGTGGAGGGAAGTCTGGAGGTGCGTCTATACTGTTATCGTAACCAAAGTTGGCAAACTCCGGGGGAGGAGGGAGCAGTGTCATGGGCGGATCTGGCGGACTGGCCGTACTTTTCCCATGGTCAAGCGACGGGGGGGCTTGCCTGACATCCTGCTTCTCCGCGGCTAGTCTGCTGAGCGACGCGGACGTCGCTGCTGTTGACTGAGCTGGAGTGCTGGGTGCCAATGGACTCCTGACCGACGGAGGGGCTAGGTGTAGCGCTTCCGTTTGCCTCGTCGATGTGGGCCGTGAAGCGTTGACAGCTGGCTGTGAGTCCTCTTCTCGCCCTTGAGTGGAGCTTCTGGAGGAAATTGAGTTTGACCTTGGTGTGATAACGAAGGAGTGGGGAGGAGAGTTAATGTGCTTAACATACGACTTGGGGCCGTTTTCATGGAAGCCAGATGATCTGTGTTTCTCCCTTTCCTTCGCTGCCTTCAACAGGGCCAGAGGAGAAGCTGAGGGCCCGTCTCGACTTGTTTCGGGCCCCTTCATGCTCTGCAGTTTCCGATCTATTAGGGGACTGAATTGGCCCTTCTGTCTGGGAGACTTTTCTACTTCTGAGAGACGTGGACTGAAAGTTTCTCTCTTGAACTTTGGTGATACTTGAGGAAGAGGCGGCGGAGGGCTCTTTTCCTGTAGCACTGGAAGAGCTGGTGGTTTAGGAGATGGTTTAGACTCTGATTTAGGTTGCAACTGTGCTGCTTTTGAAGGAACGTTAGCTTGAAGGTTCCCCTTCGGTTCTCTGTCCAGCTGGGTACCAGGCGCAGTTCCACGGAGCGGTTTGGACGGTGTAGTGGGTGAGGCTTTTCCATCTAACTGGACTGCTGGATTGGAGTCTTGCAAGAGCAAGATCTGCTTTGGCCTTGTGTCAGAGTCCCCATGCCCACTGAGAACGGAGGTTTTAGGAGCATAGTTAAGTTTAGCAGTGTTCTGGGGATTGAAACTGGAGGGTGTGGTCATCTGGTGGGAGGCAGGAGCAGAATTTGGTGGGATGAAGCCATCTATGCCGGAGATTGAAGACAACCGAGTGGGTTTTGGTGGGGGAACCTTCCCTGATTTCTGTTGCTTTTCGGAAGGGGGTTTGGGTGGTGCAAATGTTGGGCACTCGGGGAGATCTGGAACCATGCTTGCCGGTGATGTAGAAATTTGGGTTGAGGCACTGGAGCAAGTTGACGGAGGCTTGGGAGGAGTCATGGGTGGCGGCTTCAGCAAGGTGAGATCCTGTAATGCGGGCGGCTGTGAAGGAGGTTTTGGAGGAGGCATTGCCGGTCGCTGAAGCATTGCCAGAGTAGGGCTGTCTAGTTCCCCCATAAAATCAGGTGGAGGGAGGACGAACTGTGTTGGTGGGGGTGGGGGTGCCACAGAAGGTGGAGGAGGAACCGATATGTCCCCCTCAACAGATGTAGCTGATCCAATGGACAGCTGATCTCCGTCTGCAAAACACAGAAAATATGAAAACAATACAGATTTTAGTTGTATAGCCCAAAATGGGACTTTAAGTGCTACCTGCAATATGCTTCTCCAAACAAACATGTAGGCAGGGTCTACTAGTGATGCATTTGTTTTCAAATTATATTTGACAGGACGTGCCATCCTTAAATAAAGCGGTTAATTAGGAGCAACTTAGCAACCAAGGACTGTTTGCTGAGACATCAGTGAACGAGACGGTCTGCAGGCCTCGATCACTAACATTGGTGGGCGGCATCTCAGTTTTAATAGCATGCATCCGGCTCCACTCGTACACTTCTGGGCCGACTCAGACACATTTAAAACAGAAACTGTGAAAGGGGCCCGGACAAACATTTGCCCGCCCTTCGTCTCCACTCCGTACGGCAGCCATCTCTGTGAGGGTGCCGTGAAGTGTGACCGGCCCACCAAGACAAGGGAATGCTCTGTCACCGCAAACCTCAAAACACATATCTGTGTCCACCGAGCCGCGAACTCACCTGAGTCGCTCTTCAGTCCGTTGAACATATGGAAGAGAGGCACCGTCGGGGTGGGAACCGCAAAGCCGTGCACAGAGTCCGACGAGGACTGTGGAGAAACAGAGTCTCATTAGCCCCCGAAATAGATTTACCAACGTGAACAAAGGAGAGAACGGAAGAGGCTGCGCTCTCTTGACTCGCTGTAGTGGTTTTGTTTTTTTTTCAAGGAAGGAATAAAACATGGTGAACAAACCAGTTCTTTGGGACAAGCCTAACGTGACGCCAAACATTCTCGGATTCTTACGGAAGTAAATCGTAAATCGTGAAAACCCCACAGGATTTTTACATGGCTTCTCACCATGAAATAAAGCTGGCAGCTTGTGTGGGACATTTTTTCTTGGAACAAAGACACAAGTTCTTTCTAACCCAAACACACAACGCTGTTATGACAAAGCTATAGCATCTAATCTTGTAATGGTCAAAGTGGGGGTTAATCACTATCCACTAATGAAGCTACGTATTTAGACAACTTAAAGTTGAGGACAATATAATAGCAGAACTTGCAGTCATCAGCCTTAGTCACACATTTTTTGAACAAGAACTCAGGGATGGGACGGCAACACCTTGTATTCGGATTACAGGGAGTGTTGAGCGCACATATGCACCACTGTCAAGTAATAAAATGATGAGCTGTCATTCACGAGACGTGTGTGTGTGTGTGTGTGTGTGTGTGTGTGTGTGTGTGTCTGAGTGCGTGGGTGTGAGAAGGAAGGAGAAACCGAAAGAGAATGACTATGAGTGGAGGAACACCACTATAAATAAACACACCGCTGTTGACTGAAACAGATTGAACATGCTATGTGTCCTTCTAAAGGGCAGTTTAGAAAAACTGATTCTCACGAAACTTCCTCTCACAATTATTGATGTGATGAAGATAATCTGGTAATGATGATCCGTGATCGATCCATAACTTTCATTTAGACATTTTTATTACTAAAGTTTTTGCTAATGTAACAATGCTGTCCTAACAAATGCCATACATTTCAGAAACATACAATCAGTTTTGTAACTGATTTGATAAGAAGCTAGAAAAGTCAAGGCAAGCATAGCAAAGCATTGCCAAGCATTCAACAACGGCAATCAGCACGGACTGAAAGTAGGTGACAGGTAAACTATCTGTTGCCTTTGAAGAATGGAAACGAGATAGAAGTTAATGCTCATTTTGCATAACAAGCGTTACATTTGTGTTGAGATACAGTATATTTGTGTTTGGCACTAGAGTCGGTGCTCTTTTAAAAGTGGAAAGGGAAATTGAACCGGGGTGTTATGAGTGTTACACTCATAAAAATTCCTCCCTATCAATGCAAATCAGAGAACCGTTCAGGTCGTTTAGCTGTCCTGAGGCATACACAATCCCACCAGACCAAACACCTCGTCGTGTCCGCCATGATGGATCTGCTGCCAGACACTACGGCTCAAACACTGTTAATAAACACTGTAATAAACTTAAGATGCCCACTGCATCGATTCGCGGGCCACACAGCAGAAAGTGAGGCGTCCGCATGCTTCCCATCTAAAAAAAACTAACAAAAGTCCTTTCTCCTCGAGGTGACAACTGTGATGTGACAATCCATCGATGCCGCGCCTCAAGTGGAATTATTGTCAATTACGCGCCAGGTCCTCGCGACGGAATGCGCGTTTCGCAACGCGCCCGAGGGCGTGGCCGCGCGCACGCCACATCAAACCCAGTTTGATTTCTTCTATTTATCCTCTGCCTGTGACTCAGGGCGCCGTGGTCGCGGCTCTGGGCAGCAGGAGCCGTGTGCGTGGCGCTGGGTGTGGCGTCTCCGCGTACGCATGCCACAATGACAGCACACAGAACACTCCCCGCGCGCGCGGGGTGTGTGTGTGTGTGTGTGTGTGTGTGTGTGTGTGTGTGTGTGTGTGTGTGTGTGTGTGTGTGTGTGTGTGTGTGTGTGTGTGTGTGTGTGGGTGTGTGTGTG
>OMKQ01000684.1:0-14921 GCA_900302335.1 Phycis phycis
AAAAAATACACACTACTCGATGAGAGGAAGTCTAAACTGAAAGGATGTCTTGGAAGCCGTTTGAAAATGGTCACAGATTGGGATAGCCTCCGTTGCTGTGGCCGTCCGTCGCAGTCCGTTCCTCTGGTTAAATTCACCGTAGGAACCGTGAGGGTGTTTCTCGGTAACTGCCTGGGTCACAAATGGCTTCATTTCATCACTATTGCTATGGGGGGGCTCTACATATCCCCAGAGATGGACGCGCGAATGCCTCCCTGCCATTGTCACAAAATGGAAAAAACGCACAAATATTTACTGACTTTTGTCCTGCAAAGCCTAATCCCCAAGTCTAAAAGTCGTTGATGGCCGCGTGGTTGAAAAGCATTAAGCGGTGACCTACAACGCTAGTCCTATGGTCGTAGGCTTCGCCTCACAAACCCCACGTGAGATAGTGTCGGGGACAGCGGTCTCAGAGCTGCTGCCCATAACGGATATATTTGTTTGACGTAGGTCTGCCAACATGGATTCACAATCAGTAATCATCGGCACGTCCACGTCAACCGATGCATTGACCGCAGCTGCTTTGAGTCCTTGTTCCCCTGATCAGCCCGGGGCACGTTCTCATATTTCGGTGCTTCGAAGACATTTGCCCACCAGCAGAACTCCCATCCCACCCCCAAATTGAGGTACCAGCAACTACAGGTTTCATATGCTGTAGCAACCGATAACGTAATAATTGAAATGTAATAAAGCCAACGTAATAACGTCATAAGTTATTACATTATTGGCAAAAAGTTATCACATTATTCAACAACTTTATTACATTATTGTCAAGTTGTTACGTTATTGGTCGTTATTACGTTATCAGTTGCTACATATGCTTTTCAAAACTTTCAGGTCTTACATTATATGTCCACTCAAAACGGACATCCCTTTTTCTGTTGCTGTTAGTAAGAAGTGTTAGATTCAAGGCTGTGCCTTGGGTTTTTTTGTAATGTCATATGTAATGTGCTTATAGTGATAATTGCCGTTCTGTTTGCAATTCACTTGTTTACAACTTACTTAGTTACTTGGATTTGCCATGGTATGTTGTATATACTGTTGGTTTTACCTATTGGTGTACCTGTATATACTTATACTTATAATAAAATGCCTTGACAAACCGATTGTACTGAATTTGTACAACTACTGTAAACATGGAACCCTTGAAAGCGCTGACTTCTAAGCTACATTCCATAGTTTGCCACTGAAGTCTTTCTTAGGATCTTTCAGTCATGGAAAACCTTACACTGAAAACATTATACACAGAAACTCTGGAGAGCTTTCTTCAGTGAAACTCTTATTGAAAAACTTTCAATAACTTGATATTTATTTTGGTAGAAAGAAGGACCTTGATGTCCCCCAGCCCCATTATCCAGGGCTGGCTTTTAGTAATGCCACTGAATCTGCTTCTCTCCATTGTCCATTTTTGGTCTTTTGGTACAAAACAGTGCATCCTGCAAAGGAAAATAAAAGATTTGCAAGATTTGGGCAAATTGTATAGATAAAAATGTAAGAAAGGAAATGTCTTCAGTGCATGTCATTGTATGCCTCAATCCATCATTATGATCTCTCGATAAAAGAGGAGACCGAATCAGTCAACTAGCTTTTGTGCCCATCTTTAAGCAATAGCACATGAGAGGGAGCGCTATTCTCCTGGATAGCTACGGTACGAGGCCGCAGGCCGAGTGCCTCCGACCGAAACACAACCGTGCTGATATTCAGTATAATAGCATGACCTTGAGTGTGATATTGCTTTTTATACAACAGTTAGTTCTGACCAAGTAATTTGATTGGACATTAGGCATTTCATGACCACTGATATAGAGTATAACAGCACTGAGACCTTTAACTATACATGCATCACTGCGCTTTACAGGTATTTCCTATAAACGTCACATCGTCATAACAATTGTAAGGTGTCAACTTATTGGAGTCACACATGCCACCGAAGCGACTGCTCACAGACTCCCAGACTTATTTCACTGGTTGCACAATAACTAGAGGTCGTGCAGTTCTACTGAATATCAGCTCTGCTGTGATTACCTTGGGCAATCATCCTGCAGCCTCCTACCTATGAGCGAATCACAGCTGTGCTGATACAGACAGACAGACAGACAGACAGAAGTACTTTAATAATCCCGAGGGAAATTGCCTAATTGATATTCAGTATAACAGCATAAACAGTGAAGCGAAGACGGATTATGATGTTTCTTTATTAATTTATTTGGCTCCACAAACACAAATAGTTCCGGAACTGGACTGGGACTAGATGGTTGCCAAGCTCACTAGTTTGCTAATTGGTGTGGGTCTACACAGTGATTCTGATTCGTTAACAGCAATAATCATTAATCATTAATGAGGAGCAGAGCTGGCATAGTCTATTCCAGCACTAAAGGAATGCCCCATGTCCCATCAAATTACATGGTCAGAACTATCTCGTGTATGTGTGTGTGTGTATATATATATATACACACACACACACACACACACACACACACACACAATAGTTGGTATACATATATGACCCAAAATCCAGTTTTATTAAATCCGCTATGAATGGAATGTTAATGAAACCATTTGAGGTGCACCACTGAACCAAGTGTGACCAAGCTTGCAAATATTTTCACAAAAGACCTCTAAATGAACAGCATTTAGGTGTAGGCTTAATATTTGTATACGACTGCATGGGTGTGATTGCTTTTTGCGCTTTCCAAATATGAATGAGCTTTTTTTTTTCCCAACATAAACTCTTGATTTGCATATCGCTGTGACACTAAAAAGGTCAGTTTGAACAGTTGACTGATCATCACTGTCCAGTATATACCCAGCAGACACACTGGTCAGGCAAGCACGGGGGCTGGGATGTAGGCCTATGGTCACTGCCAGAGCCAGGCCACACCCTTCTTACACGCAACAGGCTGAGGCAAGGTCACTCACAGCGCTAAACAATCTGTTTGTATGCACACAGTTCAATAAGGCGATCAATTTCATCAATTTGCAACTTTACTTTGCAATGATCTTATGGCATGTAGCATTATTTTACTTTTTGTGAAAAATATATGAGATTGATAAATATTGATTCAATTTCTTTTTTTTATATCAGTTTTTATATATACATTTTTTTAATTCATAGACAATACAATCTTAAGTCAAATTCACTATACTGCCAACATAATTAACTGTTCTCTGTTGAGAATTACATTCACCATTCAAAGATGTGTGCCTTAGGTTTACAATTAGCTTGTTAAAATAATTACATTTGCTGTGCCTTGAGGTTTGGTATTTCAAAGAAACCAAGAAACATTGGGTGAATAAACGCGTGTTTCATGACAGTGAATAACACCCAACATCCTGAATTACTACCATTGCTGTTGGAAGAACTGTACTTGTATATTGTAGAATTTATCACTAAGGGCTTTCTTAGGATTATCCAAATATCAGAGCCTCCGGTGAAAAGAGCTTGGAGTCTTTCAATCAGTTGAAGGACCTTGACGTCTCCCAGCTCAATATCCAGGACAGGCATTTAGGAATGCAACTAAATCACTTTTCCTCTTCATTGTGACTTTTCAGCTGGCCTTTGGTTTTGTCAAGTGCAAACGGTCTACATCCTGCAAAAGAAAATGTTCACAAATTATACCCAAAAAATATTTTCAAGATAGGAAATGTTTCCAGTGTGTTACATTGTAAGTCCATCATTATAACCATATTTATATACTGTATATATGGAATGTGTACCCGTTCCAGGCAGACTGCAGATAACTCACTACTGACCAAGCTTGCATATTTTCACAAAAGACCTCTACAAGAACTGCATCTAGGTGTAATAACTTGGAAAGCGATTGTATTCGTGTGATTGCTTTCTGTGCTTTCCAAATGTTATATGAATGAGTTTCTAGTTGATTCGTGAAGGCAGGCTTTTCGCTTCTAATCCTTTTACTTCTGTTGCGGATTTTGTATTTTATTACAATTCCCAGCAATCCAATGGGTATCGTTTTCCTATGACCCTAAAAAAAGCCTGTTGGGACTGTGACCTTTCTGCATCTCATGCAGAAAGGCCACTGTCCAGCAGAGGCCACCAGACACACTGGTCAAGCATGGCCGCTGGGCTGTAGCCATGTTCACTGTCAGTTAAGGAGCATTCAATTGAGACACGATAAGACACCCTCTCCATTGTTTTCCTATGGGGAACGCAGCATGGCGATTTCAGTCAGAGGGGGCCAGGTGCCCAAACTGGTGACACATTGAAGGGACTTGTTCTCAAAATTCCAATTACTCAAACTTTGACTGGCCGTTCCGACCGGGGCTGATTTGACGTGTTTTAATCTGGCGCCCGGCCTAGCGACGCGTATGAAGCCCCAGGCGACAGACTGCGGCGAGGTCACCGACAACTGAGTCAACCTGTTGACACACAGCTCTAAACCATGCCGGCCGGGCTCCCCTCTGCCCAGCCCCACCCCAGAGTTCACAGTCATAATAAACCTCTTACTTACAATATTGTTGCATTGACAGGGAAAACATTCAAGTATCTCAACATACTAAAACCATGGAGGAGGAAACTTGAGTGTTATATTGTTTTTGTGAAGGGTACCTACCAAACCAGCCTTGAAATTTTGCACCATTCTGCTGCCCACCACATCAGTAAAGAACCAAGCCCACGTGGGGGCATACTGCCACAGATAGCAGAAGAGGAGAACGGGCTGTTCGGCAATCCACATCTCCTTGGCACCGTTGGCCATGCCCACCAGGATCCAACGCACGCAGCGGCTCGTGCTCATCTTGTGCTGCTGGTCCTCCACTTTGTCCATAGCCTTGGGAAATGAAAGGGTCACCAAGTGGGAACAAGGTACAGGCTTTGTGTCCTAGCTCTTTATTGAAAATGATTGTTCCTAAAAAGGTAATGAAACTTATCAAATTCAAGTGATTTTTTTAGCCCCTTATTTGGCTAGCTTCACAAATTACAATATTTTGATTGTATTTAAATAAAAAACTAAATACAATCATTTGAATTATAAAAAGAATCAAATTGTGAATCATCTATATGCAAATGTAAAATACTGTGTCCATATCGCCTAGCCTGGAGTCACAATTCATAGTTACCTTGTCCAACTCTTCTGTGAAGCAATTGTGGACAATCTTTGACTGTACAGGCCCTGGACACGCTGTGCTTATGACTATCTTAGGATAGTCCGTCAGCTCAGTGCGAAGGCAATTGAAGAAGCCCTATAGGCACAGAATTAAAAATGAACACATTTTAAACCTAGTAGTAAAATTGAAGTTCGCCCAAGTCTTATTTTTGAAATGGAGCAGTATTGCACGAGGTCATCCTGGCCAAGGAGATTTGTGAGACAACGTTCACATTAAGGACAGAGACATGATACATCCAGCCCTTCCTCGGTATGCCCCAGGGTTCTCCTGCCAGTTGGTTGTGTCTGGTACACCTCTAAAAAGAGGCTCTTTACCAGATGGCTCCCCTCCATGAAGGAGACGCATACATTCTGGTATAATTGGAAACCCAACTGATAGAACATGTAGCATGGCAACACAATTGAAATACATTGTCATGACATGGGCTAACCAGAATGGACAAAACAACATGAATCATCAAGCTCAATATTTACAACCCAAAGTGACATGTCCAGATACCTGAAGAGCATGTTTGCTGGCTGAATATCCACCTCTCAGGGGTGTCCCAACGATGCCAGCGACACTGCTAACTGTCACAATGCGACCCACCCTTCGTCGCATCATGTGAGGCAACACTTCCTTGGTGAGTGAGATGGTACCGAGGAAGTTGAGCTCCATCAAGGCATGATAAACGTCATCGCTGGTCTCCAAGCACAGAGACCGCTGGCTACGGCCACTGTTATTAATCAGGATATCAATCTGAAATTGTGTAACAGAAGTTATGACACCATTTGAAATTGCAATAAAAAGTAATCCAGTCACCAGATCACCAATTGTGTGCAGAAGTATCACTAATTGTAGAAGAGCTTACGTTGCCAAAGTGCTGGATAACTGCGTTCGTTTTAGACTTGAAGGATTTTCTCTCCAGCAAATCAAGTTGAAGAACAAGAACATCCTCCTCTTGTAAATGTGAACACTCTTATAGGATAACGAATAATCAGTCAGTCATATAATGTATGTCTTAATATTTGTGATTTGAACATGCGCTACAATGGACTGTTACAACAAAAATGAAAAGGTTTAAGCTTAGCTCCCTCACCCATACACCGTCGTTTCACTCTGTTGAGCTCATCCACACGACGGGCAGACAGGACGAGCCGAGAGCCACACTTTGCCAGTTGATACGCCAACTCCTCTCCTATCCCACTTGATGCTCCAGTAATCCATACCACCAACCCATTTAATTCGGTTTCTGAGGGTTTTAACGTGTGTAATGTGTCAAAACAATCAGAGCACGCTCAAATGTAAGAGTGTGAACATGTTAATGTATTACAGTAATCTTATCGCCGCATTTCATTTAGCGTTTTATATTAGATCCATCAGCTGATGCAAATGCACTCCAGTTGTTCAATACGTTTACACCTTTGTAGTAAGTGCATTAGCTACGTTAAGCATCACAATATCAACTATATATACAACAATGGATCAATCCATGTTTATGTTTTTCAATGAAAGAAAATAAAAGTAAATTAGCATACCTGGTTTGCGCCCAAACATACGTGCCCAAAGTAACGTGAAGTCAGCATCAGCAAAAAATAAGCGCAAAGTTTGAATCACTAAGTAAAGTGGTATAAAGTACCAGAGTGCTGACAGAATACAAAATTCCATATTTAGCAAACGAATCACAAAGCGCAGACACTGCTGTGTGGTACGAGCGCCCTGTTGATGTCTGCGGGGCGCCCTGTTAATGTCTGTGCGACGTCACTTCCTGCTTATTAAGGTCAAAATCTAAAGATCTTTATGTATGTACAACTCAAGATATTTATCTCACTCAATGAAACTAGTTAAAGACATAATCAAGCACATATTGGTCATTTTTACAATTTAAGGATCACTCGATGGCTTTTTCCTAAAATATACTGTTCAATTCGAATGTGTGTACGAAGGTGATTCAGATTCTACTGTACGTGTTGTCCACATCCGGGATTTCTTAAATTGGTCGGATCTATGGACATATGTATTTATGTCTTTCTTTTTTTCATAGGTTTAATTAATAGGTATGCATAATAAAAAAATTATGATGAAAAATGATTTGACAGAAATTCCTGCCATAGATTATAATTCTCTATAATAATTGTCATTATGGCCGTAAACTGCAAAGGCAGTTCAGAAAATGCACTGTATTTGTAGGCCTACATTAGTTTATCACAAGTATAGATGTTCTCGTAATATCATGGTGAACACCTATTAATTCTAATTAACATAAGCTCTAAAGAGACGAGTGAGGAGTTTTTTCAATAACTTTACAACACTCTTTTGGTAAAACAAAAAGGAACCTTGATCTGATCTTCATCTCAATATCCAGAGCAGGCTTTGGGGAATGCAACTAAATTACTTTTCCTCTTAATTATTGCATTGCAACAGCTCTTTGTCAAGTCGTACTGAATCTTGTAAAAGAAAAGAAGAATTTTGGAAAGATTTTTGAAATTTGAGAAACGAAACGTCTTCCGTGTGTTTCCGTGTAAGTCCATTGTTATAACCTCCGTTCGGATAAAGGAGGAGAGCTGGATGTTGAATATATCAGCCAGTTTATTGCATACAGTAATTCCTCAGTTTTCAGCAAAGGTGCACTGCTGCTGTCCTTTTTGCATCATGTGAGGCGTGATGTTGTCATGCTGCTGCTTTTTTTTTATTGTTGTTGCTTTTTGTATTTCTCAATCTCCTTTTACACATGCAAAAAACATTTACACGTATTTGTTGTAACAGTAAAATAATGAAATTGTCTCTTCCCTCGTCAACAATTCATGAACCTTCGTGATATGGTTTGGGCGTATTCAGCCAACTGTTAAAGTATTTTCAAATGGAGTGTATTATGGGGGCAATCGGAGTGGTACCCGATGACCCTGGGGGACTTTCTTAGCACTGCCTGTGGTTTTGAGAAAGGCTGGGACATGTCTCACCCTGGCCAGAACCTCAGAAATGTGTCCGGAAGTTAACGATTTTTTGGGCTAAGCCCTGGTATTATAAACCAAAAACATTGTATTGGTATGTTATCTTGTAACAACACTACTCTTTCTGTGTGCTTAATTAATATTTTTGTAATATTATTACCTAGCGTTGACCGGACGACATAATACACGAAGACTGCAAAACAGGGCTGTGCGCTCGATGAGGATGATGTCATGTTTTGAAGTACGCAACCTGTAACATCCGGGTCTCTGGTCTGTTTGGTTGTTCCCATCAGCTAGCTAGCGAGCTGTCAAGCTGTCAAGTGGAGAGGCTGGGGCTAGCGTTTCTGCTTCTCTCTATTTGGCGACAACAGCTCCGGCCAAAAATTGGATTAGATACCCATTTAGAATATACCTTAAATTAACAGCCGAGATAAGTAATGCATCCCTGGCTCACACAGAACAGGGAGTTCCGCACTTTCACACATTATATGCACTGCATCTGAGAGACGATTGCTAGCTAACTACCCAGCTAGCTTAGCTTACCCCTCATCTCGTCGGTGAACCCTCGTTGGTATCTGCGACTAGTCAGTCCTCTTAACCGTCGCAATTTCTGTTGCTGTAACCCGATTGTTCGGATATTTGGTAAGTCATCTACTTTAATGAATGCGTAATTTTTCCTTAATGTAAGTATGAAGATGCTGCCAACCTACCTCGGATAGCTGTAGTTAGCACTCAGCTAAACTAACAGGCCGCGGGCTCTCCTTGCCATTGGAATGAAAGGTAGAGAGGCCTCTTAAAGTTAGCCCGTTAGGGACAAGGGTCAAGGCCTCAAAACGAGTCGGCCTTACTGTGTTTATGTTGGTTATGTTCTCAATGCAATTAGTGTTTAAAATATAATCCATGGTATATAAATTTAATACGTGAACCGTGTCCGTCACACTTTCATACGTCAAGCTACTTAACTAGTTTTAATGGCCAACACTCTCACAATTATACTTGAGTCAACTAGCCTGTCAGTAGATCAGAGTTCATTTAAGTGTGCTAAACTGAATTGGGTGTTTTATGGTGATATCTTTAGAATAACAACAGGTTGCTCGTTATTTCTCCATTCATGTACATCATACAATGGTCAAAGGCCGTCTAATTTTATATCTATGCTAGCAGTTAGTGTGCCCAATATGTAGCCAAATATGTACCCAAGTCTACTATTTTTAGACTTGAGCGGGGTGCCTGAACTGAGCTCCAAGATGCTAATCTTTTTACCATAAAAGGATGACTGAACTGTAATATATTGTGCTCAATGTATTTTTGGATTTGGAATAGTGTTATTGCCAATATAGTGCTGTAATAATAATGACGTCATATAAGGCTACACATGGCCACAAGCTGCAAGCTATGTTTCTGTCATTATGTATACTATGTATGTGTCAGAAATTAGAGTTGTGAATGTTACTAAAGGCTGATACCTTGTTTTCTTTTATGTTTTCTATAGGTTACAAAAAGGATATCATGGGGGCATTTTTGGACAAGCCAAAGATGGAAAAGCACAACGCTCATGGTGATGGCAACAGCCTGAGCTATGGACTCAGCAGTATGCAGGGCTGGCGGGTAGAGATGGAGGATGCACATACAGCTGTCGTTGGCCTTGCTAACGGTCTAGATCTGTGGTCCTTCTTTGCTGTTTATGATGGGCACGCTGGCTCCCAGGTGGCCAAGTACTGCTGTGAGCACCTGCTGGAGCACATTACCAGTAACCCAGACTTCCAGAGTGCCCTGGAGGAGGACCCCTGTGTAGAAAGTGTGAAAAATGGCATCCGTACAGGCTTCCTGCAGATCGACGAGCACATGAGGACCATCTCCGAGAAGAAGAACGGCGCTGACCGCAGTGGCTCGACCGCAGTAGGAGTGATGATCTCTCCGGGCCATATCTACTTTATTAACTGTGGAGACTCTCGGGGGCTCCTCAGCCGGGGTGGAGCTGTGCACTTCTTCACACAGGATCACAAGCCCAGCAACCCACTGGAAAAGGAGCGCATCCAAAATGCTGGCGGTTCAGTCATGATTCAGCGAGTGAACGGCTCTTTGGCTGTGTCACGGGCGCTGGGAGACTTCGACTACAAGTGCGTGCATGGAAAGGGCCCGACGGAGCAGCTGGTCTCACCGGAGCCCGAGGTGTACGCCATAGAGAGGTGCGAGGGCGACGATGAGTTTATTGTGCTGGCTTGCGACGGCATCTGGGACGTCATGGCCAACGAGGAGCTTTGTGAGTTCGTCAGATCCAGGCTAGAGGTGACCGACGACCTTGAGAGGGTCTGCAATGAAATTGTTGACACCTGCTTGTACAAGGTACTGTGCACCCCCGAAACCTATTACCGTGTAAAGCGTTACTTTTATGGAACCACACGTTGAATTGTCTGAGAACCTTGAATGTAAATTTGTCCTCCCCCCCCTTTTTCTTTTTTCCCAACAGGGAAGCCGGGACAATATGAGTGTGGTTTTGATCTGTTTCCCGGGGGCTCCGAAGGTATCTCCAGAAGCGGTTAAAAGGGAGATGGAACTGGATAAATACCTGGAGAATAGAGTTGAAGGCAAGTGTTTTGTGTAACCTTGTTAGCTTTTGCGCATCTTTTTTTGTTTGTTTGTTCATTATGGCTTCATACATATTTTGCAAAGCTTACTCAGACCTACATTGAGCTGAGTTAGATTCACCTTTAGCAATTTTTTGTCCTTCTGTGGCTACATTGGAGGCTGACCTTACACAAGTTGGAATATCGCAGAATGCCAACTGCTCTGCTGAATAGAATAATCGACACTTTCAGACACCTTTCCAGTTAGTATCCTTGATTTTGGATTTTCCATGTTTAGTTCAGATCCTGTTAGAGCTTAGTGTCAATACCTTGGCTTAATATACAGAGGTATGCAGTTGTTTGCTTAAATAGTCCGACCAGATTTCATCATGTGTTGTCCCGCCAGAGAAATAACATCACTCCTAATTTCGTCAAAATGTTAGTTCGAAATGCATAGTATGTGTATAAATGAAATTGTTCGTCAATGCGTATCGTTTGTTTTTGTCTTGTTTTTTTTTTCTCTTGTTTATTCTGTCCTTTTGATTCTATTGATATTCCTCCAGAGATAATCAAGAAGCAGGGTGACGAAGGTGTCCCGGATTTAGTGCACGTGATGCGGACGTTAGCGTCAGAGAGCATCCCTAACCTGCCTCCTGGAGGAGAGCTGGCGAGCAAGTGAGTGGGCTCCATGGTGTGTCATGAGTGTGCACTCCATCGCTAGGAATCAGTCCGCCGTCGGAAAGAGTAATGCGGCTGGTTTGTTGAGCATCAGAACACAGTCGCTATTTTTTTTTTTAAAGATAAAGTGTGTTTGTTTTCCTTTCTCCCTTCCCGCCCATCCTCGCAGACGAAGCGTTGTTGAAGCAATGTACAACAAGCTGAACCCCTACCGAAGTGATGACACAGTAAGTATTCCAGCTTCTCTGTGTGATCCGCGTCCCTGTTAGGTATGTCTTCTTTGACAGCATGCTTTGTTGCGTGGCTTCCTGGTCCTTCATGTGGCATGCACGCCTTTTTTGTGTTGTCATGTCTTTCTTTGAGCTCGTGGTGGTATAGCGAGAGCTGCGCTGACATGGAAAAACAACATCCACCAGATCTTTGAGTGTTAAATACCCCTATTCTACTTGATTCAGTGCTTGTGGTTAAATAATGGTGCACCTCCATATTTTAAAGCTAAATTCATTTGCAGCCATAAAAAAACTGTTAACTGTGTAAAGGTGGTGTGCAGTGGTAAGGGAGTATATTTTTAAGTTTGTATTGACCAAATGTTATATCTATGTAAATTTTTCCAAAGAAAATGTGCTGTGAGAGGGGTATTTCAAGTTTTCTTCTTAGAGATTTGACGCAAAATGAAGGCCAGAATCTCCTACCATTACCCCCCGTAACTGAAATTACTTGTTTGAAAAAGTGTCTGATATTTATGATTGTTTTGGAAGAAATATGTACTTTTATTGAATAATTACGGGATAAAAATTTCTCTTAATTTAACAGTCAAACACATTTTTGCACATTAATAATAATTGTTCTAAAGACCCCAAAAGTTAACTGAAAATGCCATACTATTATTATTATTCGGTGATAATATAAATATAGCCAAATATTCTGTTGAACGCTTCATTTACACCTGTGCAGTCCCCCTCATGACAGCTACATCCAGCCCGTCAAAAATCTAACACTACCTCATTCCTGATCGGACTCGAGCCTTCAGCAAGCGGGCCAGTAAACTACATACTCGCTGTGATCAGAAATGTGATGTATCTATATGTATATCTTTCCTGTTTGTCCTTTTTAAAGTGCATGTATGGTGGCATATCACTGCCAAAATGAGCAAGAAGAAATTACTTTGCACACACGCATAACATATGATGGCCTGCGAGGAAGAAAAGGCTAAATTGAGCACGCACACGTGAAGTGAAGCCGCGAATGCCGTCTGCTCCCGTCTTCAAAAAGAGTTTTCCTGCTCTGTGGGATATTTCTTTGCGTGGTGGTTTTCTTTTTGGGACTAAGTGGGTGGAGCCAGACACGGCCATTGTATCCCTGATTGTGATTGGCTGTCACGTTTAGATATCGATCTCTCTGACTCCCGAGAAATTGCAGTGGAAAGGCTTCATGTAAGGAGCTTTTACATGTTTCTATTTAGTTTTTACTATTGTATATAAACAATGACAGCACTGATTTATTTGACTTCGTCAGACGATTGCTGTCTTATCATTACGCTAGATCTTTATATGGCACTAGCTACAGCAAGGCAATGCAGTATTTATTTCCTCAGCATTTTTCACCGTTTGTATTTCTTGGTCTGTTGATATTGTCTACTCAAGTACTGCTGATCTTCAAGGCTGGCTATGATTCTCCACACCTGATGATCCTGCAATTTATTCATGCATAGTAATATGATTTGCTAACAACTGCAAGCTGTCTGAGGTGTAACGTTGGTTTTTTTTCTTCTCCAAAGCATGTTCTGAGACGTCAGCTCTTGAGCAGACTCTTGGCTAAATGTGAGCTTGCTTGGTGCTGCCCAAGAAAAATCGTCCATGCAGTTGAAGGGGTTTTTGGACCTGATCCGGCAACATGTAACCAATCACATTCAGGGATTCAATGGCCATGGCTGGCTCCGCCCACTTAGTGCCAAAACGAAAACCACTGAGCGAGGAGAAAAAAAATTGTCTGAGCGCGCAGGAAAACACTTTGCGAACATGAGGGCAAAGCCGTCACTTGTGAGCCCGAGGGCGTTGGTTTCGTGCTGCTTCACTTTATGTGCTCAATGAATGATTTTCTCCTCACAGGCTATATTATTGCTCTAGCCAGCAGAAAAATACTGCGGGTGAGTGCAGTAAAAGTGCTCGCAATAATAATTTTTGTGCACGGATGTGTTAGTTGTGCACGTACGTGCGCGAAGTCATTTTTGCTCGCGCTTTTTGGCAGTGATATGCCGTCATACGTATGCACCTTTGTGCTAACTCGAGAGTACTGATGTCCCCAAAACTGGAACTCCAACTGGACATAATTTTTCTAAAGCTCTTGTCCTGGACATTAACGTCAGGGCTTTTTAGTGGTGGCTGAGCAAGTGTAATATCCTAGTATACAGTAATGTATGGTATACTGTCATGAAATACTATATGGTGAAGCCCTTTGTCAATGTCAAAGCCTTTTGCTTTGATATAGTCAATTTATGTTATATGTTGTGTTCTTCTTTTAATCATTTTTGTGAGCATTTGCCAATGGTTACCTGTTACCAAGTGAAAGGATTGGTCACCATTTTTCCCCAGCCCATTTTTTAGATGCTCACATAAATGATCCCTTGACTCTCACACACAGCATGCACTGCTTCGACCTTCAGTCGGTCCCCGGTGAGGTGTTATAACTCAATGGCTCTCACTGATCATTTCACTGGTTATTCCCCATCCCGTTGAAAATATGCAAACGAGACAAAATCGGAAATACCTCCGCTATGATGGCAAAAACATTTTCTGCAGGCAAATATGTGCTAAGCACTGCAGTATTAAATTCTCCTTTGTTTCTTTTAAATGTGTAAGCCAATAGTGTGAACTCAAATAGTTGAGTGATGCACCAATATCTTTTCCCAGTATCTGCCATTGACATATAACCCCTGTGTGTGTGTGAATTTGTGTATTGGGATCAAATCTGATCATATACAAATTATTTATTGATAGCAAGCCCAATATTGGGTACCTTGGTCTTCTATTATCATACATTGAATCCCTTTGTGAGAATAGCGTTTCTTATTGGACAAAATGCATACAACCATGTATGCATGTGTTCTGAAAAATGTGTAATTATTGGTTGCCGTACTGAATTGTTGAGCCAACAATGGTGCCAACATTAAGTTGAGCTGTATGCTTCTTGCTGACCGGATGGATGACTTGGGATTTGAAATGCTTAGCCTTCACAAATGGTCAAACATGAATAAATGTCCCCTATCTCCATGCTTATGGCTCACATGAGTTCTGTGTACTTTTTACACTGGAGAGTGGACACCACTGTGCTCTGTCTGCTATCTGCCCACTTTGTTGACGATCAAATGCCGCACTGTTGCCGGGTCGCTGAGCGCCTGACGGGAGAAGACGCCGTCTTGTGCTTTTTTTTTTTTTTTTTTTTTTTAAGGCCTTCCGTGCAAAGCCACGTCACTCGCATCAACGCGATCGTCCCAAAACACATAGCGGCGCATAGTTGAACACGGCGATCATGGCCTGTCGTCTTTTATCAGCGCGCGGGGAGCGGTGAATGTCGCGACGCC
>OMKQ01000686.1:0-14413 GCA_900302335.1 Phycis phycis
TGCGGGAAGGAAAAGACATCCATGTGTACGCTATTGCTGTGTTGCTTTTGCTTTCAGCGTGGCAGGACATTAGCACTAGGGTATGACTCGAATCCCATTCACTCCCACCTCGGTTTTCTTATTTTTCTTATCGTTTCGTTTTGATTCATAATGCATAGGAAAAAAAAAAAAAGTCAATTGACCCACTAATGGTTTCAGAAGCTTGTATGTGTGTGTATATAAAACGACTAGCCGGTTCGAGGGCCCACCTGTAACCGTCTGCTGTGTTCTGCCTGGCCTGGTGTGAAACTATTCTTTGTTTTTGAGTGGAGTGGTGTTGCAACCTGTCTGCAGTCTTGTTGTTGTGGTTTCATTTTGGGTTCGCCTGCTCTGTCCCTATCAGATCAGTCCTATCTGCTCTGCTCAGCAGAGGACACACGCACGCACACACACACACACACACACACACACACACACACTGACCTCCATTGGCTTGCAGAAGCAGTGAGTGGCCGTTTCTCCTCTTCGTACAATTAAACCACTCACATTGCTTGAGTAGATACAGTTGTACTATATTTTGTTCTGCCATATCCACCATCAAACAACATTGGTCACGCCCTGGAGACATCATATTCTCTCATTGGTCCACACCCTAAAGAGGGGGTGGGGCCAAATGTAACCACTCTGTGATGAGGCCGTCATACATAGGAAGTACGTCAGTGCTGGTAGTGACCGGAAACATGTAAATATATGTTTATCTTTATTTTATTTTACAGTGTATTAAAACACAACCACCTTGTTTGTTAAGCCATGTATGAACAATGGCGTTGTGTCCGTTGGAAGCTCATTCTATAAAGTATTTGCTAGTGCGGCATTCAGAGAACTGTATGCCATGCAGTCACTATGCTATCCAGACTGCCTGTGGGGCCATATGCAATATGAAGCCCTGCAGATGGAGCAAGGCAGTGTACTTAGTATTATGCTTTTTTTGGATTATGAAACGTCTTTAGTTGTTTGATAATTGGGTACGCTGTGTCTGGGCTTAAAGTTGCCATTTCCTCCATTTAAAATGTGTTGGGAGTGTGTGTTTGTGTGTGGCGATCATCGACAGCAAGTGTGTCCTTTGCACTATGTATATACAGAACCAGGAAAAGGTCTTGTAACTAATGTGAAAAAAATGGTTCCATGAAGTACCTTTTTTCAGCGTGTTTCTTGTCTTTATATGGATATTTAAAGTTTCATGTGTCACACTAGCAATGTTGTTTATAGGACATGGCTTCATACCCTGGTGTTTATACTACCATCTATATTATGATTAATATCATTAAACTATTGTTTAAGTAACCCTTTTACCCGTGTTCATCTCTGTTCTATCAAACAAGCGAAATGTCACGGGCGCCTACCACTCCACTCAACACTGTAGACCTGCAGTTTGGCCACAAGAGGGAGACAGCGCTGCTCTCGATCCGTCTTGACTGGACCATTTGTGGTTCGTTCCGTTTGTTTAAATAATATCCCAAACATACACGCATTGATGGAATAGTGATGTACTGTGTGAACAAACAAAAAAAAAGTACAAAAAAGTGACTTGATTAAGAATTTATTTTTACACCATGTAAAATGTTTACTTTGTAATTAAATTTGTACTTACTGTGTGTAATTAGATGGATTATAGTTTGACCATATGCTTGCTGTGAAGCTAATGGATATGATTACTGTTTTCCGTAACTCCTCCCTGTGCCGATGACAAGAAAATAAAAGTGTAAAAAATGATTGCGTTGCGAGCTATGACTAATCTACATTTCAGCACCCATTGTCCTCAGAAGGAAATGCGAATCTTCTGCAAATTCACTGTCCTTCCCATGTGTGTGTCTAGGTTCACAGAGGTCATTTTCATATAACTGGCCTCTGATTCATACTATTGTCCATTGTTTGTCAGCGCGCCGTCTCAGGTTATCGCTTTAGTGAGGACTGAACAGTGAGATCGGCTGTAGCTAATGGCAATCTGGAGAGAGCCGTGACGTATTTCTGGCGCAATAACAAAAACACGTTATGAATCATACTACAACACCATTCCGATAGTGTGAAAAGAAAGTTTATTTTTCGTGCACATTTCAGAAGGAGAGTATTACAAGGTGCTTCACGTTAGTAATTACGATAGCAATAAGACAGGACTACGGCAATACAGACACATATAAAATACAAATAAAACACTGAAACGAGCAAAATAGTTACAGCAAAAAAAAGTCCAATGTTGCATACCGTGACACTACAAAATGCGGCACATAATTTGGATACGTTTAAATCAACCCATGCAACATACACACACTTCTTGTTAAACACCAAACGTAGAGGCTCCGTAGATTAGTTTGGAAGACATGTGGTTGTGGGCGGAGCTACAGTGTAAAATAGTGGGCGGGCAGAGAACAAGGAAGTGCCCAAAGGAAGGAACAGGCAGGTGTTTTAATAAACACATGAACCGGTTTTTCTGTGTCTGCTTTAGACAGGACAGGAGCTGTGTCCAGGCGGTATGCTGTTGATGTGAGCCTCAGTTTAAGTCTCACTTTTTCCATTTTCCCTGTGCTTGAGAGGAAGGGAGTCTAGAAGGACTGTGATGTTTCATTCATGATTTGTAACCTAAACCATAATTTCAGTTTTGTCTGTGTTCAATTGTAAAACAAAATGAGGACATGTCATTTCACCTGACTGAAACACCCTTTTGTAAACAAATAAAGCAGGATTTGGCAGAAAGTGTTCCTAAAAAAACAACACTGATAAGGGATTTTTCAATATTATGGGCCAAGAAGTATTTTTCGGTTTAATTCTCTTTCATTTGTTTCCCTCTCGCAAAGTGGAGGTTATGATGCCTCTATGTGAATACTCTGAATTGTGTCTGATCAGATGTTCACTACGTAAACAGCATGAAATGACATGACGAATGCAAGCAAATCAAACATTTATTTACAAAGGAAATATGAGGTTACAGGTCAACATTGAATGCAATGATTTAGTAGGATCGGGAAAGGGTTCCTTTGCTTTGTGCGTTTAGTTGCACTCCTCCTCATCTCGAGGTATCAAGCCTCTGGCTCCATCAACAGCACTACAGTCTGCCAGTCAGTCCAACACAATCACCACTCAGTGGTTAACTTCACACAACCCACACCTGCAACAAAGCTCCTTGTCTCATAGGTCTCTTGCCTCGGTCTGCAAACTGACTGTAACTGATTGGTGTGAACAGATAAAGTTCTTGCTTCCAGTCTGTGTACTCAGCATTCATTGTCAATTCATACTTGACATGGTATCCTAGAAGTGAGCAGCTTCTCCTATGATCTGCTCAGGATTCCATGCGCTGTTCGTCATTAGCTACTGTCATAACTACGTTCACTTTTAAGCTAGTGTAGGCAATTTGGAGAAAACAGTAAACTAGACTTTGACACTATTCAACCAGTTCTCCCTCCCTTCTGGCCTCCCTACAAAGCCACTCCCCCAAAACCCATGACTAGCTGGCTAGCGTTAGCAATAGGTCTGCCTTGCCTTGTGGAAGACTCCGGTCATGTGCAATGAGTGTATGGGCTGAGTGCACAGGTAGCCGAATAGGTATGTAGACAGAGCATTTCGGATGAATGATGAAAATAAGAACATTTGAATTCAGATAGATTTTATTACATTTACATTATTACTATATTGCAAACATTTCAGATGGCTATGCAGTTCTGAAACCTATGTACTGTACAATATTGTACCTTGGCAAAACAAAAGTACAAATTATTTGACCTATGCAGAACTAGACACACATTACGTCAAATGTCTCCATCTGAAATTGGTCGCCCAAAATTTAAACCCGCACTATGTGACTTTTCTACTGCAGCCATTTACTCTGACTTTCCCAGAGAAAAAGATATGCCATCCACGAGTCAATCGATCCATTCAGTTGCCTTGGTTTCTGTAGTAATCGTGAGTCTTGAAGTCATTCAGAAGCGTCAACATTTTCAGATGGCAGTAACTGTCATCTGAAACTCTAGGTACAACACAAGCCACTTGGAGCTGCTAATGGGAAAATGAAGATTGTGAAATGAAAATGCGAAAAAAAAACACCCCCTGCAGTCTTGGGAAGTTATTAACAGTGTCTGGATGGATTTGAAATTCAAATGGCAAGGAGAGCCTAGATAGTGTTCGCAGCCTGACAGAACCTCTGCAGTCGGTTAGCTGCAGTCACCGCATAGAAATGTTTCTGGAAGGAAAGCAGAAATATTGCTAAATTTAGTTTACTGTGTCATACTTCATATTACTGCGTGCACATGTCTGCGTGCCTATACCTTCCATTGGCGATGAGCAGCCAGATAACGCTGCAGCTTGATTTGAGACTTTAAGGTCACGTGATGCTGTTTGGCTTTTTCCTCAAGCTTGTTTAACCATCTGTGCTTGGTGCATCCAGAAGCACTCAGCCGGCCACTGTCACATAAAACATACATACAGTTCACAATAGGGATATAGATGTTATTCTTAGAAAGGCAAACTATGCCTGGGCTAACTAACCACTGGGTGTGGCACCACCCATTTTGCTTGACAGGCTTTAGCCAAATTTGCCCTGACACTTTGATAAGCCTGAGGACAAATAAAGCCTTTGTGCAAATATTTTGGCTACCTTTTGGTTGGGATGAGGAGTTCGGAGACAAAGTCTTTTGCCTCACTTGTGACATTTTCAAAGCCGTCACTGTCGAATTCCCAACTGCCATGGAGGATGTTGTTCATGGTCTCAGCATCATTGTCCCCCAAGAAAGGAGACAGACCGCTGAGACTAGAGGGAAACCAAAACACATTGGGCAAACGGTCCCTGTGCGTGCATGTCAATGTAAAAAGTGTAAATATATATATATACGTTGCATTTCACAAGTGAAACGAGACTAGCATGATTTACGGACAATATTTAATGAAGATTAAAGTCCACCATCACATGTCGATATGAACCGTTTAACATGTCGCTTTCGCCATTGCAGTGGAAGTACTCACAGGCTACCTAAACATCTGCCTGTGTATAAAAGGCAGAAAATGAGTGGTACGGGCAGGGGTGTGAAATGGGTATCGGTCAACATTCCCCGTTTTTTTAACACGGCAACTTGTCACGAATGCACGTTCATGTACTTAAAGGTGGGTATTTGTGTGTCTTGTGTTGCCGGCACTTACAGCATATATGTAATCACGCCCACGCTCCACATGTCAGTCGGGAAAGAGACAAAGTCATAGTTGACCACCTCAGGGGCCAGGAACTCAGGTGTACCAAAATTCACCTTAAGTTTCTCCCGTGGTCGGTACCTTGGGTATGTACAGGTAGGGACATGATCCCAAATAGACAACACTATTAGTTTCAACCTATATGAAAGCAAGCCCTTGACTGATTTCATTCATTATTTTCTTGTCTGAAAGGGATATCCTAAAAGGCTTGATGAAACATTTTGAAAATATTCTCACATCTTGGGCATATTAGGATCATGGTGAAAATAACCAGATTTTTCTTAATGAATGGTATAAAGAAAATATGGTATAAAGAAATCAACCAAAAAATGAGCTGAAATTCATTCCAGTTACAGTAGGGTAATTTTCATTCATTAAAATGGCTGCCCTAGATTAGATTCAAAATAGTTTGGGCTGGTTTTTCATGGAACCTTGTTGGGATGCAGGTCCATAGACTTACTTCCGTGCCAGCCCAAAGTCAATTATCTTGATCTGATTGCCTGTAGCACTCACACAAAGAATGTTCTCTGGCTATGATAGGAGGGAGAGAGAGAAATAAGATACAGACACAAATCAGACTCACATGGATCTTTTCATTTTTTCATTTCATAATTTGGCCATTTTCATATGTCATTCTCGAGCTGGTTTAAAGTTTAACCACCACAGGACATGGGGCCTATGTACAACATGCATCACATTTTAAACAAAAGAGGAATACCAACATTTCTAGCACACACATCACCTAACATCTCAAACAGTGCCACAAAAGCACAAAACACAGTAAAAGCTCAACATCAAACAAGGCCACATACCCAAGACATATCTAGAACATTCCACATGTAATGATGGGCATGTCTCAATGGGTGTTTACCTTGAGATCAAGGTGGAGGATGTACTGCTGGTGGAGGTACTGCACCCCCTCACATATCTGCTTGGTAAACACAATGGCATCCAACTCGGTTAGCTTGTAGTTCTCATCCACGATGCGGTCAAACAGTTCTCCGCCTTCCACACTGAAGGAAGACAAATGTAGTTCTATTCATAGCATTATCGGTCACTGTTGAACCATTGCCTGAATATCCCCATTAACACATCCATATCTGACTG
Organism: Phycis phycis; assembly: GCA_900302335.1. Taxonomy (NCBI): domain Eukaryota; kingdom Metazoa; phylum Chordata; class Actinopteri; order Gadiformes; family Phycidae; genus Phycis; species Phycis phycis. The sequence goes on from OMKQ01000686.1 coordinate 6,319, forward strand.
AGGAGGCTATGAACCAAGCAGACCGACTTACTACTCCATGATTAATGTCAGGTTTGTCCGTGATTCAAAGGCATCATAGAGCTGGATCAAGTTCACATGGTTCAGTTGGTTCATTACCCCAATCTCATTCTTCACTTCGTCCTGTGACAGTAAATGGAAGACAGTCCAGCACACAGAAAAAGTGAGTTGCATGACATCCAGGGCGCAATCTTGTTTTGATAATTCAAGTAATGATTGCGAACTGCAGTAGGGGGGGTGAGAGTGTATGCATGCAGTGTGGATCAATAAACAATATAACATAAACACATGAATGTAATACTATTTAAAATAACAAATTCAAACTTCTCCTTTAATGCCACGTCTATGTAACATGACTGGAAGCACTTTCTGATTAAGAATATTTTTACAAGATTTCCTCATCCTTTGACTGTTTGTACCAGGCTCTTTGTACCAGATTCATTGCTGTTAATACAAGTTAATTTACTGATTGATTATTCAAGGGGCTGGAGCCTTTTTCGATCTGACTATAAATGGAGGCAACAAGAATGTTGTTGCTATAAGGTAGTGCGGGTGTCTGGGGGAAGGGAAATATAGGCCTGCTGTTGCTCACTCACTCGTTCCCTCATTACCCGGACCTTGATGATCTTGGCAGCAAGGGTCAGACCTGAGGATAGCTCCGCACATTTATGGACCTGGCCGAATCTGCCCCTGGAAAAGAGAAGGCAGGATTTGTGTATTGATGTCTGTGGACACGTGTACCTCATTCCCCTGGCTCTAACGTCAATTGAGCGCAGCCTTGACAGCACGGGCAGTGTAAAACCATGCACATGTAGGTGCATTGCGTACACGTGCTATCCCCTCTTAAAAGGTGCTGACCCCTACAACGGGCGATTACAATGGAGGCCTCTCAACACTCCAACCAAAAATAACACCAGCAGCCAGTGTCTAAATATACCCATGGAGAGCCCTGCGTCGGTACCTGCTATCTATCTCCTCCGACAACGTGGGGAACAGGAGAGCTAACAGGAGGGTCTCGATGTTGTCCAGAGCTTTCTGGCCAAACGGTGCAGATAATGAAATGCATACCAGGCTGACGGCTGTCGGAGCCCTTTGCCATGTTAGAAATAAACATAAGCATTGTGTTTTAGATATATATGAGACCAGGTAGGCACACTCACCCTCCCAGCACCTCGTTGGGCATGATGCTGTAGTAGGAGCCCATGGGGACCTGCTTGGCGCTCACAATGCGGTGTTCAAATGGTGCAGGTGCCGGCGGACAGTCATCTTGTCAATGAAACAAACCAAAAATCCAAAACGACAAAGTGAGAGTTGTTCCCACTGAACCCACCTATGCATCTGTGCATCTAAGTCCACAAAGTTTTTCATGGATCTACAGCTGTGCAAAACAACGTGTAGGTGAACGGAACAGAAAAAATGAAAAATTATTTAGATTGCATACTAGATAGGTAGAAAGATAACACGAACACACAGTTTGTAAACCGCCACCTGGTTTGTCTCATCGTGCCGCGAATGTTTCAGGATGGGTTTTGTTATGAACCTCATTTATCGCATTTGAAAAATCACTAAACTAAAACTGAAATGTCAAAATGAATCACATAATTCCCTTTTAACCAATATTCTTCTTATTTTAAGACATAATAAAATCAGGCATTTTGTGACAAACGTCGGCAACGACTATGGGTGTATCTAGAACGATGGGTGTACCTAGAAAGATAGGTTTACTGGATGTGGTACAAGAAAATGACCATCCATAATGAAATTACCTCATCCAGCACATACAAAGAACAAAGTTCCGCAGTATCCAACATACATCCTAGTCATAGTATATAGGACAGCAAAGGATAGAACATTTTAACACACATCACCATGTTGTTTCTGTATTATGTATTGATAATACAACACAAATGCATCCCACGTGTCCTCTTTCAGGTGAGGAAACCTGTGTTAGCTTTAGCGGTTAGCATGTAGAATGCTCTGACTTGATGGATGTTCTTCACTTCTCCACAAAGCAGCAGGCTTCCCAACTGTACAATTAGTCCATATCACATGAAAATTCCCATTCTTGTTAGTGTTTTTAAGACTGCAATGAAAAGTTGTGGAATATACACATACTTATGGTATACTGTATTGCTATGGTTATCATTGCCATGTTCTGCTGAAGCCCAGTGTCCCTAATGCAAATTGTGATGTCTTTAACCCCTCACCTATGACAGCATTCGGCAGAGGTGTGGCTGCTGTACAGCTACCAACACTGGGGTCCATTTCCGGAGCAGGAGGTTTTGGTAACTCCTCGTTTTCCCCCGTTTGTAGCTGGGCGGTCTGCTGCACAGAGCCTGGCTCCCTCGGAGCTTCTTCAATGTTAACGATGGCATTATCCCCCGCGTCCGTCTCCACCTTCGTGTTCACTGGGCACACACACCTGTTTGGGCTCACTTCCGTTGACGCTTCTCCAAGCGGTGTCTCATGGCCAGTGCTGCTGCCTTGCTCATTGGCAGTAACATTGACGGTTTCAACAACACCGGGCTTAGTTTCCGGCATGATGAGTTCTGTTTTTGCCGGTGGTAGGGGAAACTCAGGTTCCTTTGTAATCATTTTGGCGAGCTTCTCTGAATTTGCCTCAGAGGTTCTATAGGAAAGTGAATTAGCAGAAATATTACAATCAAATGCCAAGACTGAATGACAGGACGTTTATAAACATAGAAGGTGGGATTAAGACCCTAACCCTGGCAGTGCTCTACTACTTGAGCAACACAACCACTCTGACACTATGGACAGAAGAGAATAATGTTATACACATGGAACCACCTAAATACAACTCATCTATTTACTACCTACATACCATACCTCTCTTGAACATGACTTGTTGCAGTCTCCCGCGTTGCCGATGAATCCTGAGCCTTCCGCCCAAAGGTCTGATCTCTGCCAGGCTGTCTCTCGCTATTCAGAGTCACATCTTTTGGCCTAATATTCCCTTTCCTGGGGGCGTCTCTGATCAGAAATTTGGCTTTATTTACTTGTTTGGCCATAGTCACACTTGTTGGTGGACAACGGGTAGATTTTGGGGGAGCCAGCTCAGTGTGAACTGAAGCAACAGTTTCATGATTCACAGGCGTGATCTCCTGCGGAGTCACTTTGGAATCTGAGGAGAAATCATCAGAGGAGGAAGCTGGGCACTGAGAAATCACAGTATCAAGTTGTATTAATATTAATATTTCCCCTGAATAACTAAAGGGGTGGTGGGGGGGGGGGTTAGGTGATTTGTTCAGGTCTGGTTCAGGTTTACTTTAAATACAGCTTCCTCATTTGAGTTATGAGCACACATTTTTCACAAGGTGAAGCTTCACGTAAACTATTTGGTTTGGCAAAGTTTGGCAACTTTGCTTGTCCAATTTTGACCTGTCATCACCTGTGGTAAGTTTAAATGCCTCATTCTCCGCCTGGGTCTTTTCCTTGGGAACTGCACCTGAAGGCTTTGGTTTCTGTTCCTCAGAGAATTCTTGCTCCGTTCCCTAAGAGGAAAATGACACCTCCTCACGAGTTAAAATATAAAATGCTTACATTTGCTTTGCAACAAACATTATTTGGCTATAGTGTGGGTGAGACAAATATTTTCTCACAATGATGGCAAGGTTCACAATAGAGCAATGTATCACATTATCCTTCTGAATGTACAATACCAGGCTAAACAGGTGCACCTCTAAAGGGAAGTGCACATCTTCATCGACAGCCTGAACAACCCGGACAAACTATCGCCTCAGACTTGGAAGTTAGTCTCGAGCAGGAAGGCCTTCTTTATTCAGCCTGATTAGTGGACAGCTGCTGTGAGGCAATCAAATATACTTCATTTTCCCCAGGGGGTGATTTGTAATGGACACCAGTGTGGCTGCCACTCAAACACAAACATGCATACACACACACACACACACAATTACCTAGGTCCTCATACAGATGACTAGCATTTGCATTCCTTGCTCATTCACATAACACAATAAAACATACACTGCACAAGGGTGAAATCAATAACATAACTTATAATTTAAATAGACATAAGACTTGATATGACATAATATAACCATGAATCCCACAGGTCTATATTATCCCCAAAACTAAAGCCAGTGGGCCTCATAAAATTGTTGCCAAGGCATATTTTGGTTTTGTTAATGTTAAGTAATATATTTAACTTATTGCAAATAAGCCTCAGGTTAAACATTGTTGTTTTAATGAGCGTGTGTCAGCATGTGCAAAATGTAATATGCATAACATTTTGAAGGTCTGGGTTCTTTAGGAAGGCAAATTACTGTTATAGCAGTGTGAAACAACAAACTTTTCCGCTATACTTAAAATTTAAATTTGTCTGCAGAATTTGTGTAGCAGTCGAACCGTGGTCAAACACAGATTTCAATGTACATTGTTGTAGACACGCACACAGATCATTAATGTGATATTGTTGACCAATTGCAGGCAGTCTATTGGGTGGCCTGTGTTGGATCATTTATGCCGCAGACTGCGGAGATCAGAGCCCATTTCAATCTAAGTATACTGCCACATTAAGAAATTCAAGTGGGGGACACATTTTAATATGAACAGAAAGCCAGAATGGACTGACCTGACGCCTTTTTGAAACTGTGGATCCAAGCAGGCTTTTAATTCTCCATGGCACATCTCTTTTTAGAGTAAACTCTACAACCTTTGAGCTCTGAAACACTTCAGCAATATATTCCAGCATTGTGTCCACGGCCGAAACCGATTCCTCGATACCTGCAAGTCTCTCTCTCTGGCTCTTGCCTTCCTGCGTGAGGTTCTGGAGCAGCTTCATGTTCTCCCAGCACAGGCCCCTAACATCTGATGACACGGTCGGTAGCCCTTCTTCCGCAGAAGTAGAGAATCCACTTAGATTAACAGCCCGAAAGTCTGCTTCTCTTCCCCAAGTCCTCTGGATCTGGGCCAGGCCTTTCTCCAAGGACCCCAGGCCTTTGCAGACCATATCCAGCCTGTGGAGTACATCAGCATGGCCAGACGCGATCTGCTGCACATGGCTCTCTAATTGGACCAGTTTGACTTCCATGTTTCCCAGAGTGCTCACAATCCCTGCGCCTGGGATTATGCAGGGTTTCCTCACTGCTCCAGAAGCAGCCCCCGAGTTCTCCGACTTGCTGCCGTCGTACATTTTGGCAATGCAGCTGGCCAAACTTGCCCGTTTGCTCATGGCTATTTCAAAACTCAGAAGATGGTCAATGAGCAGAAAAGAGCAGACTGGAGATCGGGGGGGGGGAAGCCTTGAGATGCTTGCGTTAGTCCACACCGTTGTTTTTCATAAGACCTAATTTGCTGTATATGCATTCCACATTGCTTTGGCGTTTTAGTTCATTCAGTACCAACAGACCCACTACTTGCTCCCTGTTCCTGTGTGTGTATGCCTGTAGGTGTTGCCGATACAGCACTCCTGAAATAAATGCCTCCTCCCAGTTATCTTATCCTTCCAGTTCTGTGACCCTCCCCACTCAGTCTTTTGTACCCAGCCAAAAGCCACAGCCAAGATTCCAGTGGTAGCATTGACGTCACTACCCATGTACATTGTGTAAACGGCAATGTGTGAAAGTTGAGTCAGTTTTTATATTGCCCTCGGTTTTGTTGAAAAACAAAAACCCATGACAAAACATTTAAACACTTAAACACGGATGGCATTTAAATATGTAAATTGCATGGGGATGCTCCCAACTCACTCCTCATTTCATACAAGTGCCTTTTTGGAGGCGCTTCGACGTCACGGTGAAAGGAAACCAAAGGGAACGCTAAAGCCGTGTGTGTGTGGATGTGAAGAGCTCTGTCTGGGCAGTGGTGGCTGTTGATGCTTCTGTCTGACACCACATACCACGGTCCGTGGTGCATTTCATATACATCATTGCTCATACCCAACGACATGTGCTAGCTTATAAAAACATAGCACAAGGTTGACGTGGGTCATGACCATGGGTCATCGCATCGTGCCCCCTAGAACATTGCTTGTTTATTCATTTTGTAACATGTGTTAACATTTGACAATGTTTTCATAACCGAGTCAAGTACATTAGGTTTGCCATTTGTAGAGCTGGGACTTGGTGTCCAGTTTCTAGTCTCACCAAAGGAAGCACAAGAGCTATGTCAGATGTCAACAGGTGAACCTGATGGAACATAGCCACTGTCAACGGAAAAGGACCCTGAGCAATGATGCCCTAGTGCTGGTCCAGGCAGCAGGCAATTACTCATCTTTGCCAACCTGGAAGGAGCAATTATACACAATGCAATTTTTGCCACCATGTTGGGTATGACATTCTGTGGTAGCCATGTCTCTTCATCCTCTTCAGCATAGGGTTAGGGTTGTAGGGTATAGTACCTCAGTCAACCTCATGGATGCATTGCTTGAAAGGGGCTTTCCTGCAACTGGAACCAGAATGAAGAACAGGGTCCCAAAGACATGTCAGCTAATTGAAGAGTAACAATTGCAAATGGTGTAAGAGATCTATTAAGGGTCAGACTCCTGTGCTGGCTGTCACAAAACAGCTTACAATACAAACCAGTGCTAATGGACTCTAGCATCTATGCAAAGGAGCCTGAAAATGTTCACTAGATGGTCCAAGAAGGATAGTGGACACGTCCAAGTGTGAAGACCTGCAGCAACCAGAGTAGAATGACAACATGGGCGGGGGCAATTCACATGACTCTATAGAATCTCCGGCAGAACAATAAAAATGAACAACGTGCAACTTGTTCCTTCTTTGACGTCGCCATCACAAACTCCTGGATCAATACAAATCGGACAGTCAAGGCCGGCAACGACCTCCAAAGGTTACTCAACAGCTACTGGAGTTTAAATGAGTAGGTCCACCATACTTGGTACAGTCTGACAAGGACTTTGATCCTAGTGTCACTTTGCAACATATAAAACAATGGCGAGGAAGTAACCATGCACAGCTTGTTGACATACCAGTGGGTTTGTTTTTCCATGACAGTGAAGTGGGCGCTTGTTACACAAGTAACTCACTTTGCATGGACAAAGTGAATGTTAGGCTTTGGTCAGACACTTAACATTGTATTGATATTTAGTTTATTCATTTCAAAATCAAATACAACAGAAGACCTTCACAGGTGGGGAACAGACATCTCCGATGAATGAAAAAAATGTTACAAAACTAATTTCAGATTGTGACGGCTAGAGAAATACCCAATGTTATTAGTATTATTCATCCTGTCGTTGGAATGATAGGGATGGCCTCTATTACAATACCCAAATAGAATCTGAGCTGCATCTGAGCTGCATGTCAACACACAATGCCATCATACATTTCTATTATTACGTTTAGGGTACAGGGGGATCTAGACACGGAAACAAACCCCAACAAACGATAACATCTGGAGGGTTAATATGAATATAAAATCTTACCTGGTTCTTTGCCACAAATGTACCTATGAAGTCAGACAAACTGAATTTGCAGCACAAGAGATGTCTCCATCAATGATCAACCCCTTGGTCATCCATCGATAAATCCGTTGTCAATTGATATGCAAGCTTTAAACTGAGTATTAAGACCAAAAGACTGCAGTGCAAGCAGAAATGCGTAACCTTTAAACTGAGTATTAAGACCAAAAGAATACAGCTCTGTCAACCAAACAAGATGATTACCGATAGGTTATCTCGTCCTCCTTTCCTCTCACATGGGGACTAACTTGCACACATGAGGGTATGGGTGCTTCTTTGTGGGAGATAGCAGCTGTGTGAGATTAGGCAGGGTATGCAGAAAATGTGAGTGCCGTTTTATTATTAGGCATGGAGATTGGACACACGTTAATATATAGGCAATATGCGCATGGTGTAACGATTCACAAAACTTACGACTTTTTACGGGGGTGACAGTTCGGAGCGGTCAGTCTTCGATACCTCACACGTTGAGGTACACAACGCTTCCCATCCTCATTCGTCCTGTGTTTTTGCCTAGTTCCACCAAAAGGCACACCGGGGGAATGTCTGTGCAGATTAATAGTCATGCTTGTCCGTGCACAGCCCGCATACCATGACACATCTAGCAACAACTCTGGA
>OMKQ01000688.1:0-14620 GCA_900302335.1 Phycis phycis
TTGTCGATCCTCTCCATGGTGTTGATGTCCAGGTTCCCCAGAGCCATCTGGTACCCTTTCTCATCCCCTTTGTTCCTGGGTTCATGTCGTCAAGGGCAACACTTCCCCAAAAATCCACTTTTAAATATCAGGTATTAATTCAGTATCCTCTATAAACACCACACATTCCTGTTAGTTTCAAGTTTGTCTTTGCTGTTGTGTTGCAACAGCACCACCTACAGGTGGTCTGTGTCCCTGCACACTTCCGGCATGCGGCAGTCTATATCATGTATTTCATAACAATTTGGATCAACATATTATTTTAAATTTCACTGGATTGCACCTTATAGAATCCGAATACTATAGTGAATCAAACTACTCCGACATGAGAGTGTACTGGATGTCGCGCGAGTGCCTGCATTCCATGACACTTGTTTACTTTGCGTTATATGGCAGAGCGACAGCCAGCCAGACAAGCAGGATACAGGCCAGCGTAGCCGAGGGTGCTGGGGTCCAGGTGCTCTGGGTAGGGGTTGAGAGGCACCACCTTGCGTCGGAGCGGGTCGAACACCAGCTGGTAGAGGAAGGTGTTGTCGGCCTTGACGAAGCCCTGCAGGTACTCCTCCGGTACGGTCACGCTCATCTTCAGGTACTGGCCCATCTTCCGGATCACCTGGGGGGGGGGGGGACACAGAACCGGGTTCACACTGTGCATCCTATCTAAAAAGGTTCCTGGTACACGCCTTCTGCCTTTTCGTCTCTGGAGCTGAAAGACAAATGTCTTGTGTTCCGTGTGTGGGTTGGACCCAACCGCACGCGGAGCCCACCTGAGTGGGCGCACCTTTTGGAACAGATGTTCGGTGCGTTGGCTGGCAGGAACACGCCTGCACCTGGATCGCAGCCCGTTTTGGGCTGCAATCCAGGTGCATCGTTTAAATCCATGCTACAGGTTTGAAGCTCACATCTTGTGCAGGGTCCCACAGTGCTTATTTCCTCGGTATGATAGAAGTTCAGGATTGGGTTTTAAAAATGGAAACAGTCATGCCCCTAATTACTGTTAAAAATTTGACAGACGCTTTTACCCCAAGCTACATGCAGCGAATTCAGCGAGATGCATGTCATGAAGGAGCAGGTAAGGGGTTGGGGTGTTTAGTTACCCCGTTAAATTACATTCACTTACGGTCAATAAGCATGTTGAAATGGCCCTTTCAGCAACAGTCTTTCCATTATGTTAGCGCATGTATCAGGTTTCTCCATCAGCTTTTGAAATGGGCATCTGATCATTAGCTGATTTGAATGGAGAAGATTTGCTATATTTTGGAATCTGATCCGGCAGGAAACGTAATCTTGTTTTGGAGGCAGAGCTTCTACATTCAGTTTCTCCCTCTTCCATCCCGTATATAAGTACATCAATAAGCACCAGTTATCAATGAGAATGTATTTAAGAGATAATCGTTAGATTATAATCATATAGTTTGTTAGTAGTAGTCTATTTAACGGTATATAGTCCTCACCATGAGTATGGCAAGCTGTAGTTAATAGATAGATTATAAATAGTATCATTTGTTAGTAGCAGTCCATTTAACGGTATTTGGTCCTCACCGTGAGTATGTCGGGGTTGTTGGCCACCTTCAGCAGCTTGCAGGCCTTTCCCAGCCCGATGCCATACAGCGAGGCCAGGTAGTCGCAGCCAGACAGGATGCACATGTAGCGGAACTTCTCCTCGGTGAACACGCCCCCCAGGGAGCGGCAGCGACCCAGGTGTGCCTGGTCGATTTCCAGCCCGTTGCCCTCCTTGTCCATCTTCAGCAGAACCTGATAAGTACAGTCACATGAGCTTTAGTTGTGGACATTGTGAACAGAAACACAAGGTCACCTGCTCTTTAGTTGGCCCATCGTGGACAGAAGCGCAAAGTTACTAGGACACGGTGAACAGACACACAGTTACATGCTTTTTAGATGGACACTGAACAGAAACACGTCTCTTGGCTTTCATTCCTCGTTTGCACTCAATGAAAACCAACCAACGAATGAAAACCAACCAACCAAAAAGAGTCTAAAAGAAGAGAGGAAAAGTTGTAAGTATTTATGCAAAGCAACTCGGGGTAATGTATTTTTAACCCATCATCTCCTACGCTATGCCACCTGGCCCATATGAAATTGCAAACATAATAAAGTACAATATAAACTCTATACTTAACATCTAAACACCTAAACAACATGGACATCTGAATGTAGCCGGAGAGGTCCTGAACACCACGGCCAGGTTGGACTCCAGCAGGGGAGAGGAGAGAGGGGAAGGGGAGAGTGGGGAGGGTGAAATGGTGGGGGGGAGAGGAAGGAGGGCAGTGTTTCCACCTACATGCATCCAGCTGTGGCGCAGAGCCACCACTGGATTACCAACACCTTATGCTATTTGTTTCATTTAAAAACGTACACATATCACTGGTGCTGCACCCACCATAATTGTTACATTGTCATTATCGCCATAGAAGAAATACTGACTGCTAGATATTGCTCTTCTATAGAAGAATAAAAACTGCATAAGAGATATACAGAGAACTAGTAACACAAGCGGCTTAATAATATAAAGTAGCCTACATATTCGAGATTGTGCAGAGCAGCAGCAGCAGTGTTTTTCTATTCTGTAGTGTTGTACTTCAAGGCTGTTGCGACACGGTAATTTCCCCGCTGTGGGATAAATAAAGTACATCTGAACATCTGAACATCTGAACATCTGAACATCTGAATGAAACCCAGACGGTGGGATGGCTACAAATTGCAGACCGAAAACACTTATTTGCGCTCACACGCTATTTGCTCTTAAGCGAGGTTGTTAGACCATTGTTGGGGAGGGAGAGGGAGAGAGAGAAGCAGACCTTTTTGCAGCCGAAGGCCAGCAGGTCCGAGTCCTCTGTGATGATGGCCTGGGCCAGGCCCGCCTTGCTGAGGAAAGCCAGCTGGGCGTCTGCCTCGTAGGGTGCCACCACACAGTCCACGCCCCTGGCCCTGGCAGCCTGGGGGGTTCAGACACACACACCGTAACCATAACCATAAAAGACCATAATAGAATTGAACACCTGTACTTTTAGCTTGTCTGCAGATGTAATAATGTTATGCAGCATGATCAATAACGTTTCCCCACACATGTCCATCACGTTGACATTCACATTCTGGTCTGTTGACTGGTACACCAGTTACACGGTGGCCTTGTGCTGACCTTGATGACATCATGGGCCATGGAGGGCGTGATGTTGACGGACCGCGTGAAGCAGTCCCTGGCTTCAGAGAGCTTCCCCTCACGTAGCAACTGCTTTCCCTTCTGGAGGTTTGCCTGTCTGCGCCTGGACAAAAACAATAGAATCGCTGTATAACCCAAACCTGTCTCTGTATTCACTGTCTAACCCCAGCTTGTCGGTTTTCACTGTCTAACCCCCTTTCGGACTCTGTATTCGCCGTCTAACCTCGACCTGCTTCTTACTGACCCATCTCTGTATTCACTGTCTAACACCTACCTACTCCTCAACGATCTGTCTCTGTTTGCACCGTCTAAGCACCGATATGAATATAAAACCAAACCTGTCTCTGTATTCACTGTCTAAACCCTACCCGTTCCTAGTGACCAACGCCTACATTTCAGTATCTCAACAGAAACCACACTTATGCGGTTTCTGAATGATGAATGATGCCCCAATAGGGCATCATTCTGTGAAAGAAATAACAAAGCAATACCAATGACCTCACCAAACAAAAACATGGTTTGATTTTTCTGATGCCACATAAAGAGAGGTTTAGATAATGAACTTACTCTCTACGAGACTTCTCCACCTCTTGCTTTGATGGCAGGTTGCATCCGTCGAACACAAGAATTGGCCTCACATTAAACGACAAGAGCATGTCCACAAATTTCATACAGTATGTGACGTACCTGGGGATATGAAAATACCAGCCATTACTCAATTGATGAAGAATCATTGGCAGTTATCCCAAGGAAACAAATGTTTGGGTGTTACCACATGTGAATAAAAACACAAGCTTACTGATCTGTTGGTTCTCCTTTGGCCAGCTTTTCAGCACACGAAAAAGCTCCTTTATGCAGCCAGCAGTAGGTGTCCACAGCCACTGTCTGACCTCGGTATTTCTTGACATGAGTGGGCTCTGAAGCGTCTTTCAGGAACTGGAGCAGTCCCTGGATTCCCATATCGACGGTTGGTTCTACAACTCCGGTCTGGTAATGAGTTTGGACCTCTGAGAGAGGAGACGAGAGGAGATGTCAACATTACGCAGGAAAAACTAATCATTTCGGACAGATGACACCTCACATTTCAATGGGACCAGTAGTTGACAGGGTAACGCATCGCTGGGTCACATCTGATGTGATTCATGTTGGTTAGTTTAGTATTTAAACGTTTTCTAACCACTACGTGTACCTTGTACCACATTTTCGATCAGACTTTGACACTTCACACGGATTTAAATACATACTGGTTTAATGCGAGCAAAGTTCCTCCTGGACAAATAAAGTTCCTAGAATTGAATTGATGTGCCTGGTTTGGACCCACCGTCATTAGTGATCGGAAACGACCAGAACCTTTAACGGTTTCAAATAATAAGACGACCAACCGATTTAGACTCTGCCCTCTGCAAAATAACGGGCATCCAACAGCATGATGAGCAGTCAGAAGAGTCCGTTCAGTAAATAAATCAACCAAAACAGTTTTGTTTCCTCAGTCCAGTTGCATCGCGATGTGACTGAACTGAAAACGCTCGGCTAGACACACAAACACGTTAACTGCTTGCAGCTATTTGCAAACATGTCAGGGTCCGAAACAACGGAACAGTGCATAAACAAAGCATCGAAACGGCTTGTGTGTAGGTAAAAGGACGCTTACCTGTGTTGTAATGTTAGTATTTCTGTATAAAACTACTCCCACCGTCAGACTCTGTGTGTTATGTGTTCATTTTTTAGCGGCAAAAGCAGCAGGCGCTGGCCGCTGGCTGCTATTGGTCCAGAGTTTTCTCACCAGCCAATCGGAAGAATGATGATGCGGGACCTGCAGCACTGAGTGAAACGTGGGGTTATTTGTCTGTGACAAAGTCCCATTAATTAACCTTCTTTCTTATATTGCCTGTACATGTCTACTGTACCTTTTGGAAGACATATACCGTGTACTCTACAGTGTTTGTATTGTGTTCATCATGTCTGCAGGTCCTCTCTCCTTCCACTAGATGACGCGGCCTCTCCCCAGTGTGTCGTGTAGGGATTTGACGTGTCTCCTTTTCTCACTTCCTGCTTCCTACAACACAGACCAGACAAAAACAAAATGGACTAGTTTTAACTTTCAGTGAGAAAATCAGAGCCGTTGACAGTCATACCGCCACACTGTTCTATTGGATCACAGACAGTCACTCATTTAAATGTGATTTTTGTAGGACTTTAGGCGTCAACCATGCAGTTCTCTCCCACCAATGGAGATTTCACATTCGTCTCGTCCACAGAAGCTGAAGGTAACTTCCCTGCTCCGGCTAGCAGGCCTCACACATCAGCTACCTGGTTGTTGTTATCATTAACATGGTTATTGCTGTGATATTGTTCAGCGTATTCCAAGACATGGGGATTGCGAGTCGTCTTTGTTTACATCGCGCCATGATCGCACAGCGTAAAAGGGGATTAATGTAGGTCAGCCTACAATATGATATTGGATAACATTGCAAACTAGATCATCATTCTTTATATATCCAGTCAAGATGACTAGTTAAGCGAATCCCCGCGATGGTTGCATCCTACATACAAGCATTGGCTTGATTTATCACCGTTCTCACTTTTTTATTGTTTTTTGTATTTATTTTAACAACAATAATATTAATACCAGAATTCCAAAGACAAATGCGAAACTTGCCTGGCGATAATAATCTGTTTAAACTCTTTATATCGCCGTGTTTTTAATTTGTTTTTACTTTTAATCAATCGGTTATAATGCTGTGATCTGAAAGTAAAGTAGTTGGATATGTTTTAATACCTTTTGCGGACGTTTTTGCTGGTGGTGTTTCATGTGTGGTGATACCTGTGTGTCATTTTAGTGTCTGTGTTAATGGTGAAAATATTCATCCAACGTAAACGTTATGAAACCCCCATGTCATTCCCTTCGGCCCTAGAACTCAGCGGCACCATCGACGCCCCAGATGTCAAGCTAAACCTAGGCAGCGATGCTGGGAAGGATCCCTACGCCACCACGTTCCTGAGACAACGTGGCTATGGGTGGCTTCTGGAGGTCGAGGAGGAGGAGAACGAAGACAGCAAGCCTCTTCTGTGAGTCACACAAACACACAGTTCAAGCCCACAATATCAACAAAATAGAAACCAAGACACAGGCCTACTCACCATCATAGATGCATACACAGATTTAATATCCAATTCTGTACAGGAAGGCCAAGGTTCAGTACACCCATAACTCTTGGTATAATGCATCAATAATGCAATGAAATAATCACTTCAGACGCTTGTGGATAAAGATCAATAATGAATTCTCTCAATAATCAAGCATATACTGTTGCTTATGCCTACGTCAACGGTTGACGTTTACATTTATTTTTGTATCTGCATTTCTACTACTCTTATTGTGGATACATATACAGTATATATATTCTCAGTATATTTTTATAACTTCAGACATGTGTCTCCCGTCTCACCAGAGAGGAGCTGGACATTGACCTGAAGGACATCTTCTACAAGATCCGCTGCGTGCTGATGCCCATGCCCTCCCTGGGCTTCAACCGGCAGGTGGTGAGAGACAACCCAGACTTCTGGGGCCCGCTGGCCGTGGTGCTGCTCTTCTCCATGATCTCCATCTATGGACAGTTCAGGGTGAGTCGCCCGCTGCTCTCACCTTTACATGGCACCTTAATATGGTTAAAAGTCAAATTTAGACTGAGTAGAGTGAGTGAGTGGGTGAGTGACCCAGGAACCATGGACAAAACATTTTTATTTGATTATAACATGAACACCAATCCTCAAAAAATGTTTGTACTGAGAACTAGGAAGGACTAGTGTGCTGCGATCTAAAGTAAATCCACATCTACAATCACTTGGCGTGTTTGGTTGTTCAGGCCTTCCCAGGAGCATTGGAAGCTTTGCCTGTTCCACCATTGTGAGTCAACACTGAAACCCTGCTGGCTGCCCGTCAACACGCAGAGAGGACCGCCTCTTTGTGGATTTCTCTCTCCTGATTGGATGACTTAGGATACCAGACTTTTTTACTGTTTACTGTGGAGCAGAATATTGCCTGACTATAGCCTGTGTTTTTGTGTTCTAAAGACCAGTGCTGCTCTTATAACCCCTGCTCTCTGGTGTCCCTCAAGGTGGTGTCTTGGATAATCACCATTTGGATATTTGGCTCACTAACCGTCTTCTTGCTGGCCCGTGTTCTTGGTGGAGAGGTAAGTTCCACAGACACAAGAAACATAATGATGATATATTTACTTACCGCGTTGTCATTAATCACAATTGCTCCATAAAGAAAGGTATAGGAGATGTACAATTAAATAAATGTAAAGAAAATATAAAACACAACACAAGTTTACACTTTCATCCAAAGTGACTTACAGCAAGTTCCCGTATGTCATTAATGAGTATATGACAGGCATTAGTCCCACAGGTAGTCCGCGGACTTTGAGACTCAAACCTAGAATCTTTGACCGGGAGTCCAGCTCGACTAACCGCTAGTTCCTTCTGTCGTCGCCAGGTGTCCTACGGCCAGGTCCTGGGTGTGATTGGCTACTCCCTCCTCCCACTCATTGTCATATCGCCACTGCTCCTGGTCATCAGAAGCTTTGACGTGGTCGCCACGGTAATAAAAGTGAGTAGAGGACCTTGTGTGATAATCGTCATCTTTAAATATTGGCATTAAATATTGAACTTGTACATTCAAAAGCGCCTGACAATGTCGTGAGTGCACATTCTTGGCATTTTCAGCATAAGAATAGTAGGGGAATAGAACCCCTAACTATTGTTAATGTTGAGAATGGCAGTATATATTCTCTATATATAAGCTTAAAGAAAACCTTTGTTACAAACATTTTGTCCTATACTCCTTAATCAAATGTCCGATCACATGATTGGTTGCTCTTCAGCTGTCCTTTTTGACAGTACATTAAAAACAACCATACTTGTATCCTGGAATTCTTGGATTGTTTGTTTTGTGTTTAGTAAGGTAATAAGTTAGGACAGCACTGTAATCAAGGATGTCATTGTGCAAAAGTAGGCATGAGCACATAAGAAGAAGCAGTAGTCTTGAGGAGAGCGCAGTCATTGTGTCTGTTGCAGGTGTGTCCCTCTGGCTCCTCACCTTGCCACACAGGTTTTGCTCAAATGTTCCCACGCCCCCAGACAGTGCAATAGGATGTATATACCTTATATTGTATAAGGTGTGTGTGTATATATATATTATAGGCATTCAAGAATATGATGTGTACCTTACACCGTTAAGCAGCAAACATTAAATACTCTAATGGTTAGCAAATGCATATGTTCAACATATATGTAAAATGGTAAATACAATACAACATTGGAGACGGCGCCATCTGTCATGCTATCCTGGTTATTGCAGGTGTTTCTGACAACAGCAGGCTATCATTGCATAACTGTTTGTTTTTGCCGCTGCCTCCTTCGTTTTAATGTACGGTGAGTCCTAAAGAAGAGCGTGGGCCAAACCGGGGGCTAATTGTTTTATGCTTTACAGTTGTCTCTTCGTGGTTGTATCAGAAATCTAATGCCCCGTTCCACAATATCTCTCTCTTACTGCAGTGATGTAGTTTATTCATAATACTAATGCCGTTGTGTCTTTACCCCTGCAGCTTTTCGGTGTGTTCTGGGCTGCGTACAGCGCCGCATCGCTACTCGTGGGAGATGAGTTCAAGACCAAGAAGCCCCTGCTTATATACCCCATCTTCCTTTTGTATATCTACTTCCTGTCACTCTATACTGGTGTGTGATTGGACGAGCTGCTGCTGTGGACTTTTTGTGGGATTGGGACTTGGGACGCAATGAGGCAAGGCGGGAGCATTCATTCCACAATACACTACAAAGCATGGAGTTACTTATATTCTTTTAAACGGCTCAGTTGTTTTTTATAAAACGGTCAAAATCCTAGATGGTGGAAATATGATGTCGAAGTTAGATATTGGTGTATATACTTGTGTCTGTCAGGCTTATGTTGAAATAAAAACAAAAAAGTACATCCATGTACAGGTTTGAGTTTAACCCGCAAAGCCGAGGTCAGTTCTCCGCCGGCCCCGTTTGAAATCCCTCTTGTAATATTGTATGTCTGACATCCGGAATCTAGTCCCACTAAAACATATTTTATTTAGTTTCATTTTTATTTCATTTTTTTTGTTAGTTTTTAGCAATTTAAAACCGTGGTGCCAAATTCTCAAAGTTGATTTTGAAATCGTGAAAGATGGCATGGGTGAGTTCTGCTAAATGAAGAAGTGGTGTGGTTCTTAAAAAAAGGCCATTTGTATACTTTTTTGTTTTCCACATAGAGATTTCCTAACTTATTGAATATCACCTGGGATAGGGGTTTAGCTGGAGCGCTTTCAGTGAATTAAAACATTGTCTTCTAAATATTCCCCCCTGCTGACTCATCATTTGGAAGACTGCTTTCACAGATATTAAATGTGCTGTTGTCCTCATTCCCCCAACAACCTCACATGCTCTCTATCTTGATCAAAGATGTTGCCACTTTTGTCTTTACTGAGGGAAGTCCATTCTTTACATTCAAATAACTTGATCTGTTAGGAACTTGATTTGTGTGTGAAAGTGCATTGCAGAACAGAACCCCAAGCCCTCTCAAGGACAAGGGAAAAACCCATAACCCAGAGGTAGAAACTTTGAGAAGGACCACAACAGAAAGAGCCATCATTCCAGGAATGGTTGGATGGGCAGGCATACAGTATAATGGTAGAAAACATTCAACATATTTTAAGCATTGACATCTCGGTTTCAATTTGTTGCGCAATGGTTTGAAGAACTATAAGATGTACTTTATTAATCCTTGACAGAAAATTAGATGGGGCGTTAATGACGGTGATTCACGTTCATGTTTTGGGACATGTAAAACCATTTACCGGTAATAGATATTATATTCAGAATATATTGTCGGTACTGAATTATGTTACGTTGTCACGTGGGGCGGCAGTAGCTCAGTGGGTAGAGCGGAAAGACAGGGCAGGTCGCCTAACCGGAGGGTCAGCGGTTCGATCCCCTTGGTCCCCCTCCTCCAACTGTCCACATGTCAGACGAATGATTGTAAGTCGCTTTGGACAAAAGCGTCTGCTAAATGCCCCTTTACCCTTTTACCTTGGCCCCAAGCACCACATGGGGATGCAGAATAAAAAAAGAGTAATAATGCCAAAGTAGCATTACAGGGTAACATGATAAAGTGCACATTAGAATTGGAGCATCATTTAGTGGTGATCTTCTTGATGAGAGTCTAAAAAAAGTGACTGTGAATGTGATTTCACATTTCATGACATCAAAAATGCAAGAAGTGCAGTAGGTCAATATGTGATGGGTGCAATATATCCAGTAATGTTCAAATGATTTAGGAGTATAATCTACAAGCAATTCAGAAAAAAAATGTTCTTTGGAACAGATTATGGATGAGATGAGACCTATAATAGAAAACTATGATGTCTCCAAACAACTGAAGGCCTTTTATTGTTATTATTCAGAGTTTTTTGAATATGACACTTAGTCACTGAGTTTTTATCATGAAGTCTATTTTCCTCTTGCCAGAAGTAGCCTGCTTCTTTAAACTGGGAACAAACCATAAAATATGTATTGATGATTAAACTAGAACTGAACCAGTACTTAAATTTAATGACGACCATTGATGTATTCAATTAGTTATATGATGACTGAGTGTTATAATTGGGTTATTTGGTGTTTGAGAGTGTCATTGTTTATTTAATCAATTACAAACTAAAATAGCAATGTTTTTTTCGCAAATTACCATCTGGAATAAATAACGAATTTCTTATTTATAATACGTTTTGTTATCCTTGTGTAATAACATAGTTGTATAATTTAGAGTGATGAATGAAAAAATATGTAAACAAAAAATAAAGTAGAAAACACATTTTCTGAGGCCGATATCGACGTTTTTCAATTTGTTGTTGATATTATCGTGAGACGATTTATTATAGTACGCTCATTTGTTAGTTATTTATGTATTTAACAGCTTGCATAATTTTGAGATTCTGATTCATACTTTAATTTATTAATAAATATTGTAATCTTAAAAAGGTATAAAAGCAGCTGAACGCGTTTTCGAAAAGGCCGTTATCGACGTTTTTCAGTTTGTTGTCGTTCTACTCGATGTTCTCGCGAGGCTACCCGGCGGGTACGTTTGTTCCTGTTCACCTGACGTGCGTCTGACAGAAAGCTTGCCGGAGTGTTCCCAGTACTACAGATGGTGGCGGAGCGGAGCTACTGTACAACGGTAACTAGCGGCGGAGACCAAGAAGAAGTAGCCGCTGAAGAAGAGCCAGCAGTGGCTGAGGAGGAGGAGTAGTAGTAGCTTGGAAGTCTCAATTCTTTCACATCTCAACACATTGCTCATATCTGCGGTGATCTACACAGACACATAATAAAAAGAGAAGGGAGAAGTAGAGGAAGATGGCGGCCGCGGCCTCGCCGGGCTCCGGCTCGTCCGCCGCCTCAGACTGGGCTGTGCTGAGAGACGGCTGCCTGCGCTGCGACGAGCAGGGCCTGCGAAGCCTCTCGTACCACCCGGCCCTCAACGCTATCCTGGCCGTCACCAGCCGGGGTAGCATCAAAGTCATTGACGGGACTTCTGGGGCCATCCTGCAGGCGTCGGCGCTACACGGTCAGTACCCCGCAGACGAGTGACATGCCTTTTTTAATCGCAAAGTTGTTTCCCGGTTTGACAATCTAAACACCCCCGGTTGTCAACAACCACTCATCCCCGGGTTAAGGTTAAGCTAGTGCTAGGCTAGCGGCACGGCTGTTCAGGCCTTGGTAGATCACCCAGGGAACAGGTGATTGTGTGCAAATGCATCGGAATATCACAGTTAATACAACACATTTCTGTGGTCACCCCACGAAGCTTGTGCCTTTAGTGATCTATTTTAATCTAATATGATCCATTTCTGACATCCCGGTCACAGCTAACTTGGCTAGCGTGGTGTTAGCCTAGCAATCAACCCAGCACGCCTCATATTCCAGTCTAATGGATAGAATATATTGTTGTACGTGGCTTGGAGATAAGTTGGCTGATTAGTTTTCATGTAACATTGTTGACATGTCTTGCAATACCCTGTGTGATACTACCGAGTGAGTGTACTTGTGCCACCACTAGTACTACTACCACCGTGTAGCTGCCGAAATATCCCGCATACTGTCACTCATCTAGGGGCATGTTATTTGTGTTTGGCATGACGTACCTCGCTTGCCATAAGGGTCTTGGAGTTAGAATACGGTTTTTACCCCCATACTTGTTTGAATTTATTTATGGCATAGTTTGAGTGCTATGCCATTGCATAACGTTGAATGTTAAATGCACACGTTTGACAAGGAACTAAGTTCTTGTTTCGCACAGTTTTCGACATAATGGGGAACCCGTTCATGTGTAACAGTATTCAAATCACATTTTATATTTGTACACATGCAAGACCCAGCTAATCTGTTTTATAGTTGATAAAACCATCTTAGTTTATGTCAATTTTTCGCGTTAGAAGAGATGCACAATGTGCTGTTAATATAGAATTAACCACTCCAAGAATGCAATAGATGTTCTGTAAAGTTATTTATTGACAGAAACACAAGTGGCATGCTTTTTTGAATATAAGAAAATATTGCTCCCTATGGTTTACATTATATT
This sequence comes from Phycis phycis, assembly GCA_900302335.1. NCBI lineage: Eukaryota > Metazoa > Chordata > Actinopteri > Gadiformes > Phycidae > Phycis > Phycis phycis. Next base: position 12,882 of record OMKQ01000688.1, read on the forward strand.
CAAGATAAGAGTGCAGGACAGCATCTATCAGCATCCGTTGTGTTTTGAGTTTGAATAGGCCCATATGTTGTCTTCAAGCATCTTCAAGCATGAGGACATTCCCATGGTCTTGCATCCTAAAGGACCCTGATGCCACACTGCTACACTGGGACTGAATAGACTGAACTGGCTCCAAAAACTACAGCTGATGCCTTGATGACCTCCGTTGCTGCTTGCTTATTGCTCTGTTAGACTGATCTAACATCAATTGATTGGCAATGTAATAATATCATAATCATTTCCACATGCGCAGCTTTGGTAAATCCATTCTCATGGCTGATTATTAATGTGAACTTGAATCGAATCCATAGTAACTTTGTGAAACCAAGCGTTACATTTTTGTTTTGACTTAACTTGATCTTTTTTTTCATGGTACAATTTTCACCGTCCATGTTCCTTGGCCTTGAGAGTGCGCAGGCCCCAGAGCTAAGGAGTGTCATCTAATGTGGGCCTTCGAGACTATAATTATGAACTCTCACAGATACTACGTGGATGTGTTTACATATGCTACAGCTTTGGCCTTTCACCAGGAAGAATGAAAGTCTCTTAAAGAAACACGTGTATCGCCACACTTTCAAACAACCAGCATCATAACATAATATTACCACCATATAAAACTGAGACCAAGCTGAACGTCATGTGGACATTGAATTGGTTCCCTTACTTCATGATGACAAAGGTATTTTCTCTGGGCTTTTGTCCCCAGCACATCCTTCGTACATAATTTTTATCTCTGCATAGGCACATAAAAAATTATTATTCTAGGGTTGCTGAAATATTGCAGTCTTTGACAATATCGAAGACCCCAAGCGAGTCCAATGTTTATCTGAATGCTATTTAATAATTTATCCTTTATCACGTTTTTCCACAGTGACTTGCAGTGAGTTTTTTCATCTACATGTCATTAAAGAGTAGGGTAGTGGTTAGGGCATCTTGATCAAGGTGCCCACATTACAGGGTAGACTGTGGTCGTTGGGGTTTGAACCCAGAATCTTGAAACACCCACTTTGACTATCCACTCCCCCAACACCCCAGCCTCTATTCTCCCAACCGCCGTGCTAAGAAAGCTCTGACCCGATGCCTAATGTTTGCGCTTCTCTCTCTGTTGCTTGCTGTCTCGCGCGCAGCCAAGCCCGGTGGTCGTGTCCGCTGCCAGTACTTCCCAGCGGTGGACAAGGTGCTCTTCGTGGATGACTACGTGGTGGGGTGCAGGAAGGACCTGAACGGCATCCTCCTGCTGGACACCGCCCTGCAGCCGCCAGTCTCCAAACCAGAGGACATGGTCCAGTTGGAGCTGCCAGTCACGGAGGTAAAGAGGACCCACCTTGCTGCTGTTGTTGTTGGTGGTGGTGGTGTTAGTTAAGGCTGAATCGCGCTTTGAATTGCTGCCGTGGATACGCCAGCTATCAAGTGGGTCTCTGCACCCGGTGCTTGTTTCTGGTTCCGTCTCTGTGATTCTGAGAGATGCGTGCAAGCTATGGTGTACGCTACGTTGATCTGGTGGACACCCGCGGCCTACCTATGGTGGCTTTTTGACGACCCTCTGTAGGCCATGTTGGTGATGTGGAAAACTGTAGTCTACCCAAGAGTGGCTTTTTGATGCTGAAAATAATTTGGCCACGCCGATGGCAAAATAGTGAGGAAGATCCCCAGTGCCTTTTTGTTTACTCTTTGAGTGAAGTTATTGTTGGGGGGGGGGG
>OMKQ01000689.1:0-14974 GCA_900302335.1 Phycis phycis
TGTAAATAGTCAAGATTCTATGAAGGGACTTTCACTGGTTTATCTTAACAAATATTCGGACTGGTATTAAACATAATTGCTGCTGTTATTTATGATCAGATCCAGTTGTGGCGCTGTGAAGGCACAGGCCTAAATCTCATTGCAAGGTTTAACTCGGCTCATCATGCATTACAAATATCGACAGATATTTGTTCATTTTGCATATGGCAATGGCTTAAGTATATTTGTATGTTAGCGTCAACTCACGCTTATACCAAATGCTTGCCAGAAATTGTGACATGTCAACTGCGAATCGTCAACAATACATTTGTTTTAATGGAAGCCAGACTGGTTATGAAGTCTGATTCACAAGCTATAAAATAGAAACTATATAATGTACATTTTCGATTTCAATGAGGCTACTATCATTGTAAAGCCACATTTTGCTATTATTGAATGATGTTCATTACTGTTACTTTGAAGCAGTTGCCTGGTTTTTGACTGACTCAGTTCATTTTCCATTGTTTTGGTTCATCTGCCTTTACCGGCCGTTCACCTGCTGCAAAAATAGTCGGTCCACTCGGCAGGCTGATCCCTTGGGTCTATTTTTCCATGCCCCCCACTCCCAATGTCCGTGCCTCAAGGGAGATACACAGCTAAATGCAGCACTTAAGCTTTTTAGTTGATAAAGGAATACACAATTACACACACAAGATAAAAAATATAATTAAACTGTTCCACTCCTTGCATAATGCTGAATTGAACTGCCCACTATTGCATCACAATGGAGCCTAATAACAGGTGTTACAAAAATAATCCATATATCCAAGATTTACAAAAGGTACAGGTTACATTTTATTGAACACTGTGTGGAAGACATGTAAATATTACAGATAGGTCTACTAGTGTTGAGAAAGGATAAAATAAATACAAACAATATTTGAAATCCCATAGGGATATATAAAACAGTTCTTAAAAGTCTCCAATTAGAAAAAAAAAAAAAAAAACTCTTCAGTACTAAGCATCATAAATACAAACATGTTTCTAAAATCTATGCCCTAAAGATTACCTGGTTATTATACCTAACATACATACTTAAAATCATCCAAGACATATATTTCATAAGTACAAAATAGTCAATTTCCTGTTTAACTGGGACCACTTTTGAACAGTTGGAAATCTGATGCACTATCAACAAACCATTCTGCAGCATGATACTTTCTCGAATCCTGAGTGAGAGGATAAAAATAAAGCCCAGGCTACGATCCACTACAAAACCACTTTTTTATGATAACTATGGGTCTCATATCTTGTAGCTGCTTGAGTAAAAGGTCAGCACCATCTGAAAGTGTTTTATCCACTACAATCTTAACATTGTTCACTGATTTGAGATTAAGGGGATTTCTGAAGTCAACTACATTTGCACAGTCACTTAAATCATCTGAGAATTTACCCCTTTGAGCCAATTTTTGTTTGATAGAGTGAGGCCTTTTAGCTGGCAGTTCAACACCTGCTCTATCACTCAGTTTCCGTTTGGAAGCTTGGGTTGACTCTGAGGTTTCTAAAAACTTTAAGAAGGTATCTTCAAGTTCTAAAGGCTTAAATGATCCAGGCAGAAGACCCTCATCACACTGTTCCTCTTGAGGTGAGGGAGTACCAGGATTTGAATTATCTCTGGAACCGCTAACAGTCAAACGGTTTCTGAGGGTCTGCATCCTCTCTGAGCAAGCTGGTGTTGGGTGTACAGGCTTTCTAGGACGGCCTTTCTTATTCCCCTCTGTCACTGTGGAAGCTTGAGATTCGGAACTCTCGTCTGTGGATAATTTGCCATAATCCTGGGCTATTCTGTCCTCAGTGTTAGGGCCGTTGGGTTTTGCGCCTTCGGTCTCACTCTCCTCAGTCTCACTCACCTCGGACGAGGAGCTTGTGGACATGCCTTCAGATTTGTTTGCATCTTTGAACCTGGAACGGGAGTACTTTTTGCAGAATATAAACTGGCTCCTATGGTCTTCGATGTACCTCTCTGTGAGGCCATGAGTGGTGTAATGTTTGAATATGCTCCTCTCTGCCCTCTCTACTGTGTCACAGCCAATTATCATACACGGGTACTGCAGGGAGGACTTCTTGGTGCACAGGGCGGACGCCTCCTCATGGGATTTTAGCGCAGGCTTCCCAAAACTGCTCCAATGATCAATAGAGTTGACCTCTTTCTTTTTGATGTTTTTCTTTTTTACTTTGTACTTGCTTTCGAAAATCTCTTTCGTGTTGTTGCCTGGGCCAAACAGGCCTACTGATTTAGTCCTCCTACCATCACTACTTTTAGGATCATAGACATAATCATGCTTCTTAATTAGGTGTCGCAGGAGGTTGGATTTTGTGGTGTAGACACAGTCACATCCATCATACTCACACTTAAACGTTGTGTCCACTGTCCCGCTCTCAGAGATTGCGATTTCTTTGTGGAAGTTCTTGATGTGCTCGATGTACTTGTCCACAGACTCAAAGGGTAAAGAGCACTCTTCCCGATCACATTTAAATGTCCCTACGTTCATGCTGGACATCATAGCAGTGGCTTTATCACGGGTGAATTTGTGAAGTAAAAGGTAATGCTGCACTAACTTTGTGATTCCCATGAACACTCTGGAACAATCCTTTACTTGACACCTGACCTCATCATCTTTTACTACACTCTCTTGCCCGCTTGTTATACTGGGCTTTTCAGCATCACCCTCCACTCTGGTCAGGGGCAAGGATGCCTGATGCATAGCCCTGTAATGGAGGATAAGGTTTTGCTGAATGGTGAACGCAGCACTGCATCCTTCATGAACACAGCGATATGGTCTATAAGGGCTGAAGGCGTTGTCTGGGTCACCCATCTTGAGCCCCAGCTTTTTCTGTGGCTTCTCTCTCTTGTGGGGCTCGTCTTTCGTGGGTGAGGTTTTTGAACCACTTGGTTTGTCAGATGGTACATGGTGATTCAACACTATGGTCCCCTCCCCATGCTTCTCATTCAATTCTGGGGCAGGGTTCGCTTGAGCCTCTACAGGATCCTCTTGAGGAGGGTCAGGCATTGATGATGAGCTCATCTCACAGTTCTGCCCGTCGCTCAAATAATGATGAGGTGATGGCAGCTTTGTAACAGTCGATATTTCACTGGCAATACCATCTTCTAGGGGGTCGTATGCAGTAGTGACCATCATGGGAATGTCTTCATGGTCTGCCTTAAATTCAATTGCTATATCTAGTGGCTCCTGTTTAATGCCAGGTATGCCTAGTGAAGATCTTGTTGTACGACTCGAATCTGCATCAGTGGCTGTACGGCTGCTGTAACAATCTTCTTTGGATAGTCTGAATACGCGCCGATTACGTGCACTGAATTTTAGCTTCAGCATCTCCGGCTTTGTTAAGCGATGAACCTTTTCGTAATGGATTCTCAAGCCTGTAGTCCTGGTAAATGTTTTAGGGCAAATCTGACAGGGGTATGGAGAAAACTTCACTGGAGTCCTTTTCAATTCTTCAATCATATCATTAGTGTAATCGTGCATTTTCGATAAGTGTTTGAATAATGCCTCTTTAGTCATGAATGAATACTCACAATCATCCTGATCACACTTAAAAGGTTTGGGCAACTTCTCCCGGGACTTTTCCTCACGTTTTTCTTTTGGAGTCTTACTTTTTTCAGTGTCAGATAAGGAGTCAGTAATGACAACATGTTGCGCTATGGACATTTTTTCCATTTTCAACTTCTCTTGCGCAGCCTCAATTAAATCCAACCTTTGAAAGGCCTTGGAAATTTCCATTAAGTGATCCTCACTGCGGGGCACAGTCTGGGATCCATCAGTAGACTCTGGTGCCTTCTCTTTCTGGTCACTATTTATTTGACTGGGCTGTTGTTCAGTGGAAGCAGAAGAGAGTGCATCGGCTGAGGAGGAGTCTATCACTGCATTTTGGGGCTCTGTTTTAATCAGTTGAGGTGTTAAAGTGATCAGGCTACAGCTTTCCTGCGAGAACTCTCCATTTGTCATGTTGAATATCGCTCCATTAGTATCAGGGACATGGGGGTCATTGAGAAAATCTAGGAATGACGTGGGCAGGTCAGCAGTTAAATCAACTTCATCTAAGGGCTTACATTGTGACCGCTTTGATAGATGGCCTCCAAGTGACTTGGTGCTTGTGAACTCTCGGAAGCATCTCCTGCAGATGACTTTACCATCCTTTATTATAGCTGGCCATTTGGTTCTCTTGCTTAATCTGTTGCGCTTTCCTTTCGGCACATCAGCGTCGCTACTCTTGTCATCCAAGGGATTAGCCTCACAGTCGACGGTACTCACGTCTTCCTCAAACGGGATGTCTGTAGCAATGACACTTTGTGGACTGAGCATAGCCTCAATAGAGCTTTCAATCAGATCAAAACCAGGTGTCTCAGCCTCAGGTGTCGTGGCCTTGGGGATGACAGTGGTGGCTTTTAGTACGCCTTGGGGTTCTGGGCTGTCTGTCTGACATTTCACTGGGATGTCTACTGCTATTTTCTGAGGCAGACTGGGTGCTGCATTCTGGTCATATGGAGTGTGGTAAGTTTCACCAGGAAGGTTTTCAACTGTTGAAATGTTATTGTTGTGAGAAGTCTGGCTTGTCATATTGGAATTTGTTTTTCTTACATCACTGTCAACACTGACTTCTGGCTGCATTAATCCATATTGTTGCCCACCATTGTGTATTTGGGCAACATTGTCAAGCATAAGTGAGCTAGATACATACTGAGACATCAAAGTTGAATCTGAAGTAACATGTGACATTGTGCCACTGTGTGTAGCTGCCAGTGAATGGTCTCTTTCAGTTGGGAGAGGGGTTGTGGTTTGATAGGGATCTGGTTGCCACTGAGGGTAACTCCTGGACGGATATTCAGTCACGTTATAGACATCAGGAAAACAGTTACTCATAGGAGATGAAGGCCAATCCTGCGATACTTCGGAATTCATTAGCCCAGCAGAATTTCCCGGGCTTCCCCATGCTGGATATAGGGTAGGATTCACCATTGGAGTGATAGGCACTGGGTCCACTGAGCCAGGGTAACAGGGGGCAGGTGAGCTTGAACATCCCATAGGATAATCCATCTGCTGCATCCCAGGTTTGTTGCATAGTGGTGGTATTTGTGGATTCGGGGATCTGTGTGACTGACTAGGGGAAGCCGTTTCCATGTTGGATATTTTCTTTGCAGTTATTTTTACCACTTTGTTGTATTTCTTGGCTAGTTTCCAGTCTTCAAATATTTCAGGGTGTTGTTTCTTCACATGCCGTGAGAGACTTTTATTTGTGCTGTATGCACGTGTACAGTCCTTAAATGGGCAGCAATGCATGACCTCTTCATTGCCAGTTGCAGCTGGCACGCTAGAAGGATAGCCTTGTGAGGAGCATGGGTTTTCAGCTTTTATCTGAGCTGGAGAAAGAATCTGAGGTGGCATTTTCCGAACAACTTGTACAGCTCCGTTGTCAATGCCTTCTGTCATCTGACCATCTGCATTAGCTATTGTGCAAGGAACGGGGTATACTGGTTGATTCTCCACGTGTTCAACTACTGTAGAAGGATGAGGCTGAACTTCTGGCGGCAGTTTCACTTCAACTGTTAGTGGAGCAGGATTTGTCAATGGAGTATAGCATTTCTCTGGTTCATCTGCCTCCAAATTCTGATTCTCTACAGAATTGAGCATGCTTTCGATTGAGTGTTTCACCCTTACAGGAATAGGCTCCTTCAGAATGAGTGGCGATTTGGAGGGGGATGTGCTTGCCATAGCCACGTCCTTCATATATGCCTCTGTGTCAATGCGTTCCAGGCGGACAAAAGCAGAACCCTTATCTTCCATTTTAGGGGTGCCCTGGGGGATAGGTTGAACATTGGAGGGGGGCTGAAGGTTTTCATTGGGTGGGGGAGGATTGTTCACCGCATCATGTGTACCATGATTCACTTGGTGAGACGGGCATTGGGACTCCGGTTTGAAAACCTTTCCACAGTTAACCGCCTGGCTAGTGTATGTAAGGTAATGCTGGGCCTCATGGTCATATAATAAATAGGCCTCATTAAAAATCTGCCCACAGTCAGGGAGCATACACCGAGCCTGAAATTCTGGATGTGTTTTTCTATGCATAAGCAATTCAGAATTGGAGTTAAAACTAGCTTTGCAATCAAGCTGTATGCAGATATATGGTTTGATGCCACAGTGCATTTGCAAATGATCATTGAGATGTTTAACGTTAACAAATTGCCGCCTGCAATACTGGCACACCACTTTCTGCTTCTGTATCTCTAGGAAACGTATTGCTTCCGCATCATCCTTGTGGCATCTTACATGAGCCATGAGATTACGGAAAAACTTGAACGCCTTTGAACAATTTTGAACTGGACAGAAACAATCTTGGCTAAGTTGTGTTTCAGATGTCCCTTGCTCTTGGTTTACGAGGCTGGTGGAATTTACTTGTGGGTCAATACTGGTATAGTTGCCGTTTGAGGGTTCTATTTTGACTGGGCTGATGTTGGTTTTTATGGCAACCTTTAAATTTTTTGATGGACTTTTAGCAGACTGAACTGGTTTGCTAACCTTCCTAGCAGCTTTCATTGCAGCCAGCCTCTCTTTGCATGACTGCTTTACATGGGAAGCAACATGTGGCTCTAAAACTTCTCGGCTTTCAAAACTATCAGCACAAATCGGGCACAGATACATACCATCTTTAAAATGCTTCTGAGCGTGGCGCACAATGCGGTGACCTAAAAACTCCTTGTCGCATAAAACACAGTATTGCATGTACGCCCGCCAGTTTCGAAAACGTGCAGAGACAAAGCCTTGCTCCCGTAGTTTTTTTGCCTCCCTATTCTTTTCTCGTTCGTCTGTAATTTCATTCAGTTCATTTGTAGTGTTCAACAAAAAGTCCTCAAGGTCCTTGTACTCGGGGACCTTGGCCAGCGCACCTTCCTCCTCTTGTTCCTCAGCGTCGTTCAGCGTGTCTATGGAGGACACAATAGCCGCTTCTTCGCCCATCAATGCCAAGCAGTTGCGCTTCAATGTTCTCCAATCCCAGAACTCTGGATCAAAAGGCCACTGTGTCTTCAAGGCCAGCAGTAACTCACAGCGTAAAGAATTAGGTACTGGCAGGTTCCCCTCCTCCTCGGGCTTTTGGTCCGGTTCGTTGTACAGGGACTCCACGGAGTAGTAGGAGTCTACGGTCGGCTGAAGGAGGAACTCAGTCAGCTGGCAAGCGCGCTTTACCTCAAGATCATTTGGCAGGAGGCAGTAAATAGTTTTGCAGATGGTAGACTTGCTGTCCTTATGGTCACTAGTCGTCATTTTGACGGCCTGAATGCACATTTCGACGCACACTGGAAGCCCCACCTCTCCAACCTAATGGGGACAAACACAAAATCAAATGAAATCAGTTCCTTGCAGACAATATCATAATTGACGTCTTACTTTTTAAGTAATTCTTTTATATTTTACCTCGTTTTGGATTACTTTGATGAAAAACAGAATATGACAGACACTTCTGCACAACAGTGCCATCTTTTTGCTCTGCTCTAGAAAGACATCAGCTGAGGATTCCAGCCGTATCAGTAGCTTACTCCAGAACAGTGTGAGTTCCCTGGAAGAATAACAGCAATAGACATATAAGCATATAAGACAATCAATTCAGTTAGTTCAAGCATTTCTAGAAACATATGCATACTGCCTATTCACATCGTCAGAACAACAGAAATGAAACAATCTTTAGTTTGGAAGAGAGATAACCTCATCATCCACTTCAAAATATCATGAGTGCTTGGATGAAAGTGCAGAGCTCAAAGCCCTTGTTGGAAACCCACCAGGCACAATAAACCTCTTCTTGGAGAAGCTGTCGCTTGAGGAAGGCAGTACATAAACACAGGGCTCCCTTCTCATCTCCCTCCGACTCCAGGTTACAGATCATGTCAAGAGCATCTTTACAGTCTATGGATGTGATCTGTGACGGAGACAGGGAGACAAAGATGAAGTAATAATTATTCCAGGTGGGACATTTGGGTGTCGCAGCAGATGAATTACAGTACAGTTAAAAATGGACAAACAATGTAGAAGAATGCGCAAAGAAAACAAACATACAGCACACATCATTATTATAATGAGCAGACTGTGAATGTAAATATTATGGTAGAGCATCTACAATGAGAAAAGAGAACACCATACAAACTGTTGCACCATATTACCATGCTCAAAAACCCAATGCCATTCATTTTGACAGCATGCTCTTCAATGGGTGCTTGGTGAGAAGAACACAAATCACTTACTTCTTCCATGAGCTGCTCTTGAGTTTTCGACATACAGATGCAAACCAAGTAGATTTGCTTAAAGTTCCCTTTTCCTTCATATCCCGGGTACTCGGAGCATATTTTAGCAAGGACTGCAGCCTTTTCAATACTGTCCATTTTGATGAGATGCTTCAGTCTCATGTTGAGGAGCATAGGACCTTCCAGCTCCAGAAATTCGTGGACTACAAAAAAAAAAGACGGTAACAGAGGGAACGGTTACTCATTCAAACATGAGCTACACAACGGATTTAAGAAGCCACAACCACATCTCTTCTTTCAAACAAATACATATTTCCAAGTCCTTACACTTGCAAATAGAGTTAGAACAAGAAAGAGGATTCAATTATTTCATAAAGAGTATCAGATTGTATTTAATATTGTGGGCATTGATTGTATGTTGATCCTGGACAACATCCACTTTATCCATACAAAAACTAACCTTGCTCAGCATGAGGCAATCCATTGGACAGGATGCTGCTTAGAGTGGCATTGGACCACACGCCACCCTGCTGTGCCATGACGGAGAGCACGCGAAGCTGTGTGTTACCAGTCTCTTGCGAAAGGCTGTGTGCCAACTTGGGAAGGAAAGGAAACCAGGCAGCTGGTTAGACTCGATAAAGTGCTGCAACCATTTAACAACCTTATCTGATTCCATCATCAAGACAAGAGTAAAACAAAGAAGGAGAACATTTTGAATCTCAACATCTCTTATAGTTAATACTTCACACTGACCTTCATGGAGGACTGGAATTCCTCCCATAAGGCAACAGGGACATGCTGGGGCAGTAAAAGTAGCAACTCCACGCAACTCCTGTGAATTCAACATCACCATCCATCAGAGCAAAATATAGTTCAAGGACAGATACAATGCACCATGTATAAAAATGTCTAATGGACCCAAATATACACAATTATGGCCGAGGATGTTGCACATCACAATAATATGGTAGAAAATGAATACTAGGTTGTTGATGGTGTAAACATGAATGAAAACAGCCCCAGTCTTTGAACCCTGGTTTTGCTGTGCAGGCGTGTCTTATTGTACTTGACCATCAAGTATTTATTTCTGAGTTCATTTGAACACGCAAACATACACCTGCATGGATCATTACCCTCAATCACAGAAAGGAAAAAAAGTATTCCAGGTTTCGGTATAACTAGGTATAATAAAGCTGTTAATATGTGTGCAGTGTCTGGATTGTACAGTGTACAGCAGAATACCGTACTCACAGTGCTAACTTTTCAAGTAGAAGTGGCACATTTTCACATTCAGAGGAGAGACACGAGGTGGCCTTTGCGAAGCTGAGTATGGCCACAGTGTACACCTCCAACAGAGGCAGTGGGTCCTCGTCTGTTTTCCACCGGCCAGCATTTTCAACTAGGACCTATGATACAAATGTGAACAAAACGGTGGAATGAAGTAGATTAGTTACCTTTATGTACCGCTACGACTATGTATGTACCTGAATGCAGCAACAAGTAACCTGTTCACAAGAAAAGTCAATCATAATGATATTTCATTATTATGTAAAGCAGGTCAGAACCGAACCATACACTTTAATAGCATGTCTAAAATATTGTTTAAATATCAGAATGGTAATGCAAAGTTTTAAATGTAACGGAGAAAAAAATATCTACAGGGATTGCTTGGTAGCTCACAGAGTATGTAGTGTACACTTTTTTTCAAATGCAATATGTAGTACATCATTACTACAACCAAGAGTTCTGTTAAAACAATTATATTAAAAAGAAATACATGACGAAAGCACACAGAGCTGTATTGGCTATCATGCTACGAGTAATGAGTCTTATCCACTGTTATATTGTATTCTTGCTCATTGATTGGTTGGTCAGTTAAATTACTCCCCATCAATTCTCCCTTCTAGGTCATGGAACCAAAAGTTAGAACCTCAATCAGGAACGCACGTATTCAAAGTGGCAATGGTTATCTGCATATTTTTAACTTATGCAGGATTCGCCCATGCAACAATCATCGCATCTTGATTCATGCTAAAGTAAACACATCGACACATAGATATATCTATATGCATATGCATAAGAATTGTCATCATGACCTCAAAATGGTTTTCACATTATGGCTTTGAATTAATGTGGAGTTTGTCAAAAAAGTATTCAATAACGGACGCCCTTCAGATACGTGGTATATGATGGGACCGTCGTGAAATATAAATCAAGCTGAGACATCGCGGTGATGTACACACTTTTCATAATAAAATACAACTATTTGGCAGCTGCAGGAATATGTTATTTTTATGACTTGAGTGTGAAAAGGCCGGTGATGTGGTTAACTACGGTAATTAGGGCATGCGGCCTTGGCTAACACCTTGTTTAAAAAAAAAAAAAAAAAAATCAGTGCTTTTTTTCGTAAAATAACGCAGACTATCAAAAGTAGACAATGTATGCAACAACTCAAAATATGAAAAGAATCACTAAACTACATCGGCTTGTCCATGTATCGTCAGTGCCATTAATTAAACTAAATGCAATGCAAACATGCATCGATAATTTCAAAATCTCGCTAGCTATCCATTTTGCACAGCATGACCACCGAACTAGGGACCCTGCATACCAGCTAGTAGCATTCATCTGGACCTAGCTCTCTGGCCTGGAAAAAAACTGTAATGCGTGATCGCTGCTAACATATCAAGGTCACTTATTCACACGCAAATTGTGAGAATGTGCACATAAACATTGGCAACTTGCAAACAGCGTTATAACGGACGGGTAAAATTGCAGAGGGACGGTTTTCCTTCTCATCCTAAAAGGCAAGCCTGCTAGCTAGCTAGCCGCTTAGCTACATTGTTGTAGCCTACGTACACGCGCATCCTCGGCCAGGAAGCCAGGAGGGTTGCAGGCTGCCCGGGACGAGGAGGGAAACATGCTTACTTGACAAAACTCCTGGCAGAAATGCAAAGAGGCCTCCAACGATGATCCCGAGCTTTCTTTTAGTGTTGTGGTCAAATTATGAAAACGTTCTCGGAGTCCCTCGATAGTTTTCCGTGTATCATATTCCTTCTCTGTCTCCCCCTCCGCCATCTTCACAACAATCACGACCGCGTACGCACAGATGTTACGTTGCCAGACTCGCACACGCACGGACACGCAAGAGGGGGAGGGGAGAGCACCAGTGTGTGTGCTCTACATTCTCTGATGTCAACAAAGCATCAATGACCTTACAATGACACAAGCTCGTAATCTACAAACTAGGCTAAGACATTTACCCAGCACCCTACCCTACCTTGTGATATACACATTTTCAACGTGCTATAGCCTGTAACCTTTTCATGGCCACTTGCTGCTGTCCAGGTTTGCTCTCCTGAAAATTAGACTCCATGTCTTCGTGAGACCTTTGAGTGAACCATGATCGTGGATGATACTGGATGCTGCTAATGTTGACTAAAATGATACGCTACTAACTATATGAAACCGGTTTTGTTTGGGAGGGTTCTGAGTTGAAGAATGTTTTACATGTATTCATCAAATTTAATATGAAACTCTTACAATGCAGAACCAAAATAATATGAACAAACACACAAACAAACAACATCTATAAACAACCCAGTGGTCAGATATACCAGGGGCACAACAAACAAAATACATGTAATGTATATTTCACAAATACAGTGTAACATAGTGTAACACCTGCAGATGCTGCTCCTTCAGAAATAGGCCTATAATAGGCTGACTAATTAATTTTAATCTACTTATCATGCATTATGAATTTATCTTTTTTTAATATCTTGCTGCTTTTTGACTGATTTATAAGCAGTGGAATCAGTGGAAGTACAAACATAAAATGAATACACAAATTATTATGATTAACAATCAATACAACTAAGAAACTCAATGAGTCCAAAATGTTTTGAGGTGCATAAAGTGAAAGAATGGTTAATGCTGGGTGACAACTTTGATTAAATATATAAAAAACGAAATCACAATTAAATGTATGTGTTACATATCAACAGATGTTTGTTGAAATATTTCATCACCCATTCGGTTATTCCAGTAATGTTTGGTATATTTAACGTGGTTATTATATAGTTTATATATAGTAGTTTGCATACAATGTTCTTCTTTAAATATGGTAATATGATTTTGAAGTTTGCCGATAATATCAGATATAGCATTGAAATCAACAGGTGCTCACAGGGGATCACAATGGTTCATAACCAAATAAAAAAACCATGAGTGAAGATGTAGTCTGTGTTGTAATAACATTTATTTTCTATAACTTATCATTTAGTCTACCCAGACATAGTAGTCTATTTACACAAGAGATGTGCATGCTTGAGGTGGGGACATTTAGAAAGAATGAAGCAGGTGCACACATAATGAAGACAATTTGTTACTGAATTTCTTTTCCAAAAACAGGGACAAGTGGCAGTTGCAGTTCCACATCTATTGTTTATGGTAATGGCAAGTACTGCAGTGGCAGGCCGTCTGATTCTTCACCAAAGTTACCTTCCCTTCTATCATAACCTTGGTCTGAAAGAGGACAGAGAAAGAAACAGGAGTGGTATTAGCAAGGTATACATTTATGTATAACCCAAAATACATCTACATTCACATTTTGTATGTTAAAATATTTGATTGTAATTGAATTATGCTGCTGTGTGCTGCACACATTTCATGTCGTGGCTATAACAGCAGAAGTTTAGTTCAGTCTCATTAATACAATATATCACACTGCTATGAAGAACAAATGCCTGTCATGTATCCCACTTTACTTTATTCACTTATACATGGGATTATTATTAAAAGAAAATTCCTTTCCAGGGCTGTTTTTTTTTTTTTTTAATAATTGTTGAATACCTTATAGCTACTTGTTGCAACACAGCAGGTGGCCTCTGACGTTATGTTCTTTATCACGTTCATGGCCTCCTTGGACTTCAGAGGTGTAGGGAACGCTCTGGAGAAGCAACAGCCCATGCACTGGTACACTGGACGATCCCGAGACAACTCAATGTTTCGACTCAGCGTGCATTCCCCACAGCCCACTGGGAAACAATCAAAGACCCAAACTGAATAAACAAACTAGCATACAAAGCTACAAGGAAACTAGAAAACTTTTAGGTTAGGTTTTTTTGAAGGGCGACATTCTGATGAAAAATGTGTGCTTAGTATGTAACCTTTACATTAATATCCCACAATTAAAACGTGGATATACCTAACACATACTTTTACTACATGCTGTTGATATGTAGAAAACATGCACCTTACAAATCATACATATAAAGGCTATATTCTATCAAGCCCCATTAGCAACATGATAGCAGTCCACATACATTCTTAGATTGTATGAGTCTTACTTCTTGACATGCCGCTGTTTGGATACGAGTCAGCGATGTAAAGGAGAAAACACAGGAGAAAAGATAGCGTTGCACTTTTCACCAACGCCATGGTGGAAATGACAATGAACTATAATATCAAGGAGAGACATAAGCATGTTGGTTAGAAAACAAACTTCCAGCTAATGACACTTTTTTTTTTTAAGGTAGGTCCTACAAACTACAACGTCAACAGCAACGCACCTTTTCTCTCGGATGATGCTGGCTGGTGGAAGTGGCGTGACGATGTCACAACGGCTTCAATACAATACCGTTTCTGCAGGCGCCCCCCGAGTTTATATACACTGCTAGGGATTAGATAACATCCTACAACCTTATCAGAGATCTCACTGACTCAGTAGCCACTTAGCTACTTGGCTCATAATCACTTGATTGGAAAAAGGACCAGTGCACACGGCAGAAGTCAAAACACACTCTAATCATCCTCCATCCTGACTATGAATCTGCTTCTAATCCCAGGGTGGTGGTTACCAGGTAACTGACTGGTTATCATTGGTCCTGTCATAGCAAGTGGAAGGGGGTCATTAGTTCATGCATTTTCTTGGCCATTGTATTCATTTGCCGTCCGGCGAGATTACTGTTCCCCGTAGACACGTTGTTATGTGCATGCATGATGCGAGATGGAAAAATAAATCCTAAGAGCTCATTGATAGCCAACGAGTTCATCTGATTAAAATTGCCGGGGGCAAACTGTACTGGGCTGACGGAGGGCATTAGAAGTAACAATTTAATGGTTTGTAAGAATACGTTGTAAAGCAACAACAATGTATATTAATCAAATGTAACTTAATTGTACAGTTTGTTCATGACACAAATAAGGAAATATGGTAACTTTTTTAGTTTGTTTCTGGACAAATGGAGATACCAAATTACTATTAGACATTATTCAGTAGGCTATAGTGTATACATCAGGCAAATAGTAAATACATGTTGCAATGGGTGTCATATGCTGCTGTCCAGAGAGTTTCGTTGACCTTTTAGTGTGACCGTGGTGCGTAAAGCCTTTGAACAAAACTAAGTGTTACACAATAAACATATAAGGTAGAACCTATGAAATCCCTACGGGATTTTTTTTTTTTACGTTTTTTGAAACTATTGTATGCTCAAAATATAACAGAAGCGTACACGGTTTGCTTTACTATTTTTATGTTTTGGTAGCCTACGTTTTTCTTTTTATTGCAATGTTTTTCTGTAGTGTCACACAGTGTGACCGGTATTATGAATGGAGTGGTGAGGTCACTGGAGAGGGTCAAAGGTCGCACGTACAGATACAGGTGGGGGGGGGGGGGGTGCGCGG
>OMKQ01000698.1:0-11597 GCA_900302335.1 Phycis phycis
CTGCATCTCTGCTGTACTGGACCACTGACACGTGGTCGTTGTTTTCTCCCACATTAAGCTCCTGCACCACTCTCTGAACATAATCACGCATGGCAGCGAATCCATTCCTCGTGTAATCAGAGTCATCCAGAAGGAATACTACATCCTTTCTGGCAATGTCATGGTCAACTGAGCAAACGTAGAAAGACAAAACATCAATGAGCACGGGACGTTTGTCTTCGGACCAAACATTTTCACTTCGGTGGTAAAATCACAAATAGAAGCTATTCAAATCAAATATTTTGTTTGTTTTTGTTTTTGTTTTTTTCCTTTAATCCATCACACTACATTTCATTGTCTCTGTACTTGTACTATGCACAATCACAATAAAGTTGAATCTACTAATCTAATTTAAAAAACTGTCTTGATTCGGAATTGAGTTTTAATTCAATTAATGCAGAAGGAATACAATATCCTTTCTTTCTTGTGTAAATGTACATGATTCGTTTATACATTAACATACTTTCTTGGTGATAACATAACACACAAGATAATATCTTACCAGATGCAATTTCCTTTTGCCTACTGATTCTGCTGATGTGAGACACCAAGGTCTGTTGAATGCTGTCAAGATTCGCAAAGTCAGAGACTAAGAAAGCATAACTTGGATCTGAAGAAATTCCCTGCATTTCAATCACATTTGTCATTCTTGAACCTATTGCAAATGTAATGACACCAGCAGTCTTAAGAGCACCTGCTGGTCCTCTAGGAGAGTCTCTGGATCTCCCACTAGAAAGTAGGATCAGTATTTGTTTTGCTCCCTCATGTTGCCGGCTTCCAGCTTTTGAAACAAATATATTGTTTTTCACAAACTGCAGTGCAGTTCCAATGTATTGAGTCTTTCCGCCTTTCTGCTTTAGGTTTGTGATGTATGTCATGACTTCCTCTTTATTTTGGTCAGTATTCAAGTTGAAGATAACTTCTGCGTTGTTACTATACTGTACAACAGCAACTTGATCCTTCCCTTGGTTCAGGTCAAGGCCTCCAATGAATTTGACCACAAAGTCACGCATAGCTGTAAATCTATCCTTCGCATCATCAGATCCATCAAGAAGGAAAACGATATCCCTTTTCATGCTTGGACCTGAAACTAAGAAACATGTTCCAAAATTATTTTTTTCTCACAGTTGAAATTATAAAATAAAAATAATTTTCTCATCTTTGAAAAGTCAAACAACAATGTGTTTTATTTTACTCACCTACACTTGGGATGGTTAAACCTTTGTGAGATGCAACTTGAGATAACAACTTTTGCCGTACAACAGAAAAATCAGAAGTCTCTCTGATCAGATATGCATCTCTGGGATTGTGTGCTAAACTCTGCATCTCCAACCAATCTGCATTTCCCACTCCAACACTGAAAAGTACCACTCCAGCATTTTTCAAGCTTTCCAATGGAACCTGGACATTGTCTTGTGACTTTCTGCCACTTAGTAGAATCAGTATCTGAGGAACTCCCATCAGAGCTCTGCCTCCAGCAGATGATGTAAAGACATTCCTTGCGACATAATCAAGGGCTTCTCCTGTCTTCACATGCTTGCCCCCTTTTAATTTCAAATTGTTTACAGAGTTTAAGATGTCCTTTTTTAATGAATATGTATTCAGATAAAAGGCTGGAGTGGATTCATCGCTGTATTGAATCATGGCAACCTGTGCCTTGTTTGGCCCAATGTCTATTTGTTCAACAAATTCCTTGAGAAAAGATTGAATTCCCTTGGCACTTTGTTGCATATCATCAGATCCATCAAGGAGAAACACAATATCAGCCTTTAGTTGTTCTACATTAGCAACATCGTAAGTGTCTGCAATGGATAAAAAACAAAAATCAAATATAATACATAAGTGGTTCAAATTATGCATCAGGTACTATCTGACAATTATCAGTTTGAAAGGCATTTATTAAGATAGTTGATAGTTGTAGAGTCTGTTTATATCTGCTTCTTACCAATAAATGTTGGGATTTCAGTTTTGTCCTGGACACCACTCATTATAGCTTTCACAAATGTGTGTATGGTATCTAAATTGTTAAAATCCATTACGGAAAAAGAATGTGATGGGTTGAAAGAGATGGTTTGCAGTTCCAATGTATCAGCATTCGTTGTTCCAACACTGATGGTCTTAATTCCACTGTCTCTGAGTGACTGTGCTGGCCCTCTGACATCATCCCCTGATCTTCCACCAGTAAACACAAACAGATATTGAGGCACACTCTCAGCACCTCTGCCCCCAACTGAAGCAGAAAACACATTATCTCGGACAAACTCCAGGGCCTTGCCAGTGTTGAGGGGTCTACCCAACTTGTGCCTGATAGTTCTTATTGAATTCAGCACATCCTTTTTGACAGAGTAGGAATTCAAATAGAAATTGGCTGTGGCATCACGGCTATATTGAACCAAAGCAACACGGTCATGGCTTGCCTCCACTTTCATGTCCTCAACAATTTTTTCCACCAAGCCACGAATTCCGTCAAAGCCATTTCTAGCATCAAATGAGCCATCAATCAGAAACACTACATCAGATTTCTCTGAATCTGCAAAGAAAGACACCAAAAGTAAAATTATGAAAGTCTAGTTATATATACGGTACGTTAGAAATGTGAATAACAAAATAATAAAATGAAAAAGAACAGTGAATAAATGATTGAAAGTATATGTAAGGATTAACACAGTAATGTTTTAAGCACGGGAAGCAAGAGGACTACCTTACCAAAACTCTTCATGGGATCAGTGTGCTCTGTTTTGACCGACACCTCACCAACCAATGACAAAATGTCACGATGGATGGTCAAAAGCTCACCATAGTCATTGATTTTGAGAGCATAGCTAGGTTTGTGAGACATTGTCTGTAGTTCCAGGGTGTCTGCATCAGTTGTTCCAACCCCAATCAAAATAACACCCATTTCTTTGAGTTGTTTGAGGGGGACTCTAATGTCATCTCCAGATCTCCCACCGGTCAGAAATATTAGTATTTGTGAAACTCCCTCAAGACGTCTACTTCCAAAGCCAGGAGTAAAGACGTTGTCCTCCACATGTTGGAGAGCTGCTCCCAGGTTGTGTGGATAACCTCCTTTGTGACTTAAGCCTGTTATTGCAGTGATAATCTCACTTTTTGTTGAGTGTGTGTTAAAATTGAAATTCGTTTTCGCTGTGTCACTGTATTGGACCACAGCTACACGGTCTTTGTTTTCCTCCAAATTCAGGGTTGCCACAATTCCCTGCAGAAAGTCTTTGATCTCTATGAATTTTCTCCGGGAATCATCAGAGCCATCAACTAAAAATACAATGTCTCTCTTGCTGTTATCTGTTGTAACAAAGGTTATCACACAAAAGTATTATTATTAAGAGAAGTATTAAGAACTGTGTTTTATCAGTAAATCAATTGCAAGATGTGATTAGACTTACCATGTAGAGCTGGTACATTAGTTACTTTATCCGTCTCAATGACAGAAAATATACGTGCATCCATGATTGCAAGGTCAGTTAAATCTGCTGCAAAATATACACGACTGGGTTCATGTGAACTACTTGATGTGAAATGTGAAAGCTCAGTGGCATCAGCATGCATCACTCCCAACGCATACAATGCCACATCCATTTCATTCAGGTTTGCAACAGCACTTCTAAGATCATCACTGGACTGGCCTCCAGTCACCAGAATCAATATCTGAGGGATGCCCTGTTGGTGCCTGCTCCCAGACGAAACTGTGAATACATTGTCTTTCACATACTGGAGAGCTGCTCCTGTGTTGAGTAGACTTCCTCCTTTATGCCCCATAGATTGGATAGCATTAGCAGCCTCCTGTTGTGTTTTATAAGTGTTCAGATAAAATTCGACAGCTGGGTCTTCGCTGTACTGAACCAATGCTATGCGATCTCTGTTTTCATCTACGTTGAATTTTCCCACCATTCTCTGAACAAAACTACGCATTGCCTCAAATGCATTCCGAACGTCATCCGAGCCATCCAGTAAAAACACAACATCCCGTTGGATGGATTCCCGGTTGTCTGTGAATACTATTTCATAGAAGGAATATGTGCTTAGTTAGGTTGCACACTATGAAACAATCTTGCACATAACACATTGGATGGAAAAGTGGGCGAAAGACAGCAAATAAATGTCCTCTTACCTAATTCACTCCGTGGTATAGATTTTGGTTGACGAGGCACTCTCTTCACTAATGACACAAGTTGTTGATGGAGGCTCAGCAGGTCATTAAAGAGAGGCACAGTTAAAGAATAGGAAGGAGTATGTGCTATCATTTGGAGCTCTAGTAAATCTGAATTCCTTGAGCCTATACTGAACAGAATGACCTGTTCCTGTTTCAAGGCTTTGGCAGAACTTGCAACCTCATCTTGAGATCTTCCCCCACTCAAAACAATCAGAATCTGAGGGACACCTTCATGGCGTCGACTTCCAGTGGACTCAGTGAAGACATGTCTTCTCACATAGTCAAGGGCTGCCCCAGTATTCAGGGGCATGCCTCCTTTATGCTCTATATGCCCGATGGCTGCAATAACATCCTGTTTTTCTGTATATGTGTTGAGAATAAAATGGGTCTGTGGATCGTTGCTGTATTGGACCACAGAAACACGATCTGTGTTCTCTTTAACATCCAATGCCTCTACAACTTTTTGGACAAAGCTGCACATTTCAGGGAAGTCACCTCTAGTGTTATCTGACCCATCCAATAGGAACACGATGTCCTTTTGCCTTGCATTTAATTCAACTAGGAAAGATGGGAAGTACATTTTTAAAACAAATAACACACTTGGGATATATTATGTTATTTCAACCACAACAAAAAATTAATTTGTCATTGCAGTTCTAAAAATGTCATGCACATCAAACATCTACAGAGTCAAACAATTCATGCAAATATTGGAAATATAGTCTTGAAAATGAATGAAAAAACATTTAAGGGCATTTGGCTCTGAAGATATCCATGTTCACTACCACATTGAAACTGTGTTAAGGAAGTGCATTCACTGTCTATGAAGGGAAAAGGAAAGATATACAGGAATTAGATGAAACCAAATAATCTGGTGTAAAAAGTCCAGTCAATGATGTGATTATCATTGGCTCAAGAAAGAGCTAAACCTATGAGTGGGAACAAACATGCTCCATGAGGTCAAGCAGGCAGTTTCAATGATGCAGAACGAAAATCAAGTGAGGCTGTTTGGGTAAAGCAAAAGTAATGTATCCAATGTCATCCAAAGATGATAATTTCATTGGAATTCAAAAAGAGAACACTATCAACACATACTGCTGGCATCACATGAGATCACATTGATTCACAGCATGGAATCAATGAAACTTCTTACCTACAATAGTAGGCGGTTCAATTCCCATTTTTGACTGGACAAAAGCAAGGATCTCTGGCTGAATGGACAAGAGTTCACCAAAGACTGGTAAGTTAAAAATAAATTTTGAGGAGTAGGCAATTTCCTGAAGGTCTTCAACTTTTGGGTTTTTCAGTCCAATGGCGAAAGAGAGAACACCAAGGTTCTTCAGACTGTTTGCAGCAACTGTGACATCATCATTGGACTGGCCTCCAGTAAGTAAAAACAGAATCTGAGGGACACCCTCCAAACGTCTACTTCCAGAAGAAGCAGTGAAAACGTTATCCTGCACAAACTGAATTGCTGTACCAGTGTTGCGAGGTATACCCCCTTTATGGCGAAGACTTCTTACAGCATGAATTATAGCTCTTTTGGACTCATGTGTTAGAAAATTGAAATATACTCTGGTGTCACCACTATACTGAACAACAGCCATGCGAATGTTTTCCCCAGCGAAGTCTAGTCCTTCTGCCATTCTTCTGATGAACTCTCGAATGGCCGGCAATCCATTTCTGGAGTCTTCAGAACTGTCAATGAGGAACACTATGTCCCTTTTGCCCCCTGCTGTATCAACTAGAAACACATGGAATACAAGGACCTGGTGTTCAAGATTTTATAATGTCTGTATATATGAGTACAAACGTGTGACAAAGGGAGAAACTGCCAAAAATCTGAAGTTGTAGAAGAAGTAAATGCATGCTGTTTTAGCAGCATGAGGACAAGTACGATGAGAAGCATTGATAAATTGTGTCAATTTATGGATTTCACCTGCTTTAAAGTGTATGTTAAAGCAGATCTGTTAAGGTACTATCTTTTTGACGAAAAGAAGATTTGTCAAAAAAATGGTGAACCACTATCAGCTGAAAATAACAAATGCAAAGACCAGAAAAAGTGGTAAAAAACCATGTGATAAAAAGACACTTAGGAAAGTTGAAAGGATGCATAAGAGAAAGAAAGGTTTATACAACAACATAAAATGGACAGAACAAGTCCTGTTAAGGCATTTTTTACATACGTATAGACTATATAATGTTACATTTCTTACCTATTAAGCTTGGCATTCCTGGGTATTCCTTTGTGATTTTTGACACATGTAATTTACCCACAAGCTGTGGTTGAAGTAAGGGTAACTCAGAGAAGTCATTCACTTTGTATGCAAAATCTGGTTGGAATGCAATCGTTTCCAACTCGGGGAGACTGGCATCTCCCACTCCAATACAAAGTAATAAGATTTCCCGATCTTTTAGAGCCACAGCGGGACCATTTACATCATCTCTGGATTGTTTACTAGTTAGAAGAACTAGCACCTGGGGCACGCCCTCAAGCGTTCTACTTCCTGTCGAGGCTGTGAAGATATTGTGCCTGACAAACTTTAGAGCTGCCCCAGTATTCAAGATCGTTCCACCCTTGTGTGTTAAAAGATCTATGGCATTTATGACATCATCCTTGGTTCTGTGAGAACTCAGATAGAAATTGACTTCAGGTCTATCGGCATACTGCACAACAGATACCCTTACTTTGTTCTCATCCACAGGGAGCCTCTCCACTATATTCTTTACAAAATGCTGTAGTTCTTGAAATCCAACTTTTGTACCATCAGTGCCATCCAGTAGGAACACAATATCACTTTTTACAGCATCCCCATGTACTAAGACACAACACATGAAAGGAATTTTAAGGTACAGTTCTTGGGGCATCTATATCATCACATTTCATCTCACATTTGTAAAAAGAAAATGGGAAAGACCAGTGAAAGTTTTTGCTTACCTTGTTCAAGGACAACTTGAAGCTGCTCTTTGGGAAGACTCACGTAGTTGTTGAGCTTTTGTTGGACAGAGCCTAGTTCACTGAATTCTTTCACTTTGAAGGCAAAGGAAGGGTTGTGTGAGATCTCCTCAATCTGCCTTGGGTCTGCATCCTTGACACCCACACCAAATGGCACCACTCCCCCGGTCTTCAGTGCAACGGCAGATTCTTTCACGTTATCCCTGGATCTGCCTCCGGTCAAGACAATCAGAAATTGCGGGACATTTTGTGGTGCCCTGCTGCCATTACTTTCAGACAAGATGGTCTCCTTCATGAATTTCAGGGCAGATCCTGTGTTCAGACTACGCCCACCAGCGAGTCTCATGTCATTAACAGCTCTTATCACCTCGTCTTTGGTTTGGTAGGTGTTAAGGTAGAAAACAGATGTTGGCGTCTCACTATGCTGGACCACTGAAATACGCACTCTATCACTTCCAATATCAAGTGGCTGGATGACTTTTAGGATAAAATCCTGAATGTACGGGAAATCTCCTCGAACATTGTCTGAGCCATCAATGAGGAAAGCCACATCCCTCTCAGCTCCTGTAATAACTACATAAAACAAAGAAAAAAAGAATAAGAAATAATTTATCGTCACACAAAATATTGAACAAAAACAATATTTGGAATATAGTTATTATAACATTATTATAACATTTAAACAATAAAATTGAATATCTGTATAATATATGTTCAATTCACAAGTAAAAGAGAGCTCACCAGAATCTACGTATCCAGTCACATCAGTGTCACCAACCACCGTTATCAATGGCTGCATGATCTGTTCAACAAGCTGTGGCATGTCAGCAAAGTCTTCAGTATAGAAGGCCAGTTCTGGAACGAAGGCAACTGATTGGAGTAACTGTGGATCTGCCTGTCCAGTACTGACTGTGTAGGTCAAAACTCCAGCCAGAGCCACGCTATCTGCAACCTTTTTAACCTCATCCTGGGCAGGTCCACCTGTGATCAGAACTAACGCCTGTGGGACGTTCTCTCTCCTCCTGGATCCAGTTGATGACCGGAACATATTGGACAGAGCATAACTCATGGCGGCTCCTGTGTTTAAAACTGATCCCCCAGTCACCCTCATTTGAGAGATAGTGTTCAGAACCTCCTGGTTGCTTTGGTGGGTGTTCAGGTAGAATTCAATTTTGGGACGCTCAGAGAACTGCATGAGGCCAATCTGGACCCGGTCTGGCCGCACATCCAGCTTGTTGACCAAGTTGGTGATGAACTGACGCACGTAGGGGAGATTTTGGTTCCCGACATAGCTGGAGCCATCCACAAGGAAAACAATGTCTCTCACTATTTTAGCTGTCTGGACCGTGGTTATCTCCAGTTCTGAGGAAGAGCAGAGGGGGAAAACACATTACCACCTTTGTAATATTATAGATGTTTCCAGTCAAGAATCCAGTCAACAAACAAGTGCTAAAATCCCCCAAATTCCAAAATGAACAAGTTTCATAGAAACCACTTCAGGAATGTGTTATTCTAGTATTTGTTTCATGAAACAAAGCTACCTAATAATCGAGTTATCTTGGATATGTCTAAATGCGTAAATATATATTTTAAATATAACTTAAGTAGTAAGCATTACCAGGTTCCTCTGTCACCATAATCCCACTGAGAGTGGATAGGGGAGAGATGATCGCCTTGGGGTTGCGGAGAAGAAAACGGAAGTCCTTCATCATGAACACCAGTTTGTCATCGAAAGCGATCCGCTTCAGCTCAGCCTCATCAGCAGTCTTGGATCCCGCAGCTATGGTCAGAACTCCCATTTGCTGAAGGGCCTGGGCAGGGGCATCCACACTGTCGCTGGACTTCTTACTGGTCATTACCAGCAGAAGCTGCGGCACCCCCTGTGAAATGCGACTGCCCTTGTCAGCTCGAAACATGTTGGTCCTCACAAAGTCCAGGGCGGCTCCAATGTTCACCGTCTGGCCCTGTTTCGGCCTGATTCTGCTCAGCGCTGCAGTGAGATCCTCGCGGGATCCATAGCTGTTGAGATCTATCTCAAGTCGGGCAACGTTGGTGAACTGGGCCACACCGATCTGCACGTCTTCTGGTCCGATTGGGAGCATGTCAATGAAACGCTTGATGAGGTCACGCACTGAGTTGATGACATTGGTACCCATTGTGCTGTCCAGGAGGAAAATAATGTCCCTTCTGCCTACTGCAATGGCTGAAAGAGAAGAAAGCAAAAAAAGAAACATAATATGAGGGCCATTTTAAAAATATTATATTTGTTCGATTTTTTTACTGAAATGTATCAGATTTGCATAGAGTCATATAGTGTGTACTCGAGGAGATTTGATTCATAAATGTATGTTTGGAAATGGTGAATGACCTTAAGACAATCATAATGATAAAAAAGATAAATATGGGATTTTGGAATTAATGCAAAATAAATGTGTTAAATATGATATAAGTTATTTGTTATTCTTTGGTATTGCTAATGCAATAATGAAATGCTTATGGTATCCAATGCTAACCTTTTTGTGTGTTCTCATCAAGTCATACTCACGATATGTGTTTTTGTCTGTAGTTGTGATCATTTTAATACCTACACTTTTCTTTATATTGAATATGCAGATGGAATTCTTACCTTGCTCAAGAAAATAGTACAATAATCAAGACCTCTTAAAAGCTATTGCTTTGAGTCAGCATCACCAACACACGCTGCCCCACCCTCCATGCAGTGAAGAAACATACCTTCAGTGAACTCATTCTGAATCACAATGGTACGCTGGGCGACCCCAACAATGTATGGCTGCAGCTGGTCACCCATGCTTGCCGCCGTTCTGAAATCAGGGGCTGCTAGCACAAAGCTTTTGTCAGTGGCTATTGGCTCGAGATCAGCAGAGGAGGCGCCACCGACCGCAACGCCAAACGTTATAACATTTGCCGTCCTAAGGGCCCTGTCGCCCGTGCTAATGTCATCCGTGGATGGGCCGGCGCTGATGACCACAACGGCCTGGGGCACGCCCTCTTCTGCCCTGCCCCCGGATGCCTGGCTCAAGAGGCTCTCGGACACCGTCTCCAAGGCTGCACCCAGGTTGGCTTCTTCGCCCCCCGTGAAGGAGAGGCCCTTCACGGCGTCCAGGACCGCCGCCTTGCTGTCATAACTATTTAGATAGAATTGAATCTCTGGGTCGGCACTGTACAGGGCCACGGCAATTCGAATAGTGTCCCTGCCCACATCGAGGCCCTCAATGATTCTCAAAGCCAAATCACGCACGCGGGGGAAGTTTGCTGCTCCAACGTTCTCTGATCCGTCAATTAACAGCACAAGGTCGGCTGACTCTTGTGCTTTAAGAAGTGGGAGAGAGAGAGAGACAAAACAGAACAAAGTGCAACAAAGTGAAAGTGTTAAGACAGTGAGGGACAAAAAATGCTACGCATGCTAGCACATTATTGCATGTGTCAAGTAACATTCAACTGTAAAAAAAAACACACGCAAAACAAATCATACTGCATGTAGGCTGAACCAAGGAGCTATTTATGAATGGTCATGTTCATGTGTATTCTTAGCCGAGATTAATTCCCTGTAATTGTAGCTCATCAACAAAACTGAATTGCTGACCATTATGTGTGTGGTTATCAATTAACAAATATGTGTAGTAGTTTATGTAGTGTATGTAAATCATAATTGTTAAAAATGAGTATTTCCATTATCCTTTCATGAGAGCACTACCTATTATCCTTAATGGATTGATTGTTTGATTGATCACAAAAAAATCCCTGTTATTTGTTTACAATAATAATAACGATTTGTCCACAAAGTTTATATTATTATATATCAATATTCATGACAGGTGCTGAAGTACCTATCGTGAATATTTACTCCACTGAATTCAGCCACACCATGCAGACTCATGTTACAGACCTCAGATAAAGTGACCAGTTATGACCCTGTGGTCCATCCTTGTTGCTTCAGAGTTCCCATGTTGCCCTTAATATAACTAAAGGCAACATTTATTTGTTCACTTGTTACTCAATAGCATTGTGCTCGAAACTACAAGAATGAACACAACGTACTACAATAATGTAGAATAATGTGCAACAACGTGAAAAGGATGAGGATAACTTAAGCAGGTCAAGGATGGATCCATACAAGTTCATCACTGTTTCAGGTGTAGTATAAATCACATATTTTATCGTGATTGACACACTGACAATGGAAAAGACAAAGACAAAAACACAGGACATACAAGCAGTGGTGGAAGGTTAGCCATTGTTAAATGCTCAGTAACTTTTAAATACGATTAATATTATTATTATTATTATTATTATTATTATTCACAGGCCACACTTCCTTTTGTGTTCTCTTATATATTTCCTAAAATATATATTTGTATATATATCAGAAGTAGTGGCCCTCCTGATGGAGGGATCATATCAAAGAGGGGTGAG
>OMKQ01000699.1:0-13630 GCA_900302335.1 Phycis phycis
AAAACAAAAGGTATGTGTGTGCGTGTGTGTGTGTGTGTGTGTGTGTGTGTGTGTGTCGAGGCTCGGCTCACAGAGTGCTTGTTTGTGAAATAACTTTTTAAAATGTTTTCTAAATTGTGATTTGAACCCGACGCGATACAACCTAGTGCAAAGAACTATGAACGGTAGGAACGAGCCGACGAAATTTGACGGTGAAAAGGTGACAACAGTGAGCTTGGGTAACTCAGAGGGGTACTGCACAGCGTACGTGAATCTGAAGCAAAGCCAGCAACACCTCTTCTCAGAAACATCAGGGACACAGCTGGCGCTGGATTAGCATCAATGTTACCTCACGTTGTTACAATCACATCAAGTCCAAATTATGTTTTTCATACCGTGTTGTCATAAGGATGTAAACAAAAAAAAAAGAAGAAAACGATACCGTCAATGCAGAAAAAAAAAACAGCCTACAGGCAGCCATGCTAAAGTGCACCGCCTGTATTCGGGTTGCGACAAATAATAGCGTAGAAATAGTATGTAGTTAGTTATTCAAGTAGCGTGTCCAAGTCATCTGCTTAACTTAAGTCTTAATATAATACTTCTTACAGGAATTGGAATTTGTATTTTTTTTTTGTTTGTCTGAATATGAACTTAAGTTATCGATTGCTGGTTGCGTTCATTCAGTGTTTATTATCTGCATATCATGGTGGCTACCGATGGGTTTCCTCTGGCGCTGAGGGCTGGGCCCTCCCCTTGATGTACGGCCTCCTCAGCCTGGAAGTGTCTTGTGATGATTCCGGATGGCATTACAGACGATTAGCTGGTCCGCTGGTGAATGACTATCTGGTAATCAGGTGTTTTAGTGCTGTTCAACATATTGAGCATTCTCTTCTGGTTTATTTGCTGTATGTATTTTTGCTTACGGAACATACGGAAAAAAAGTGGACTTTTACATGTTGTGTACCATTGCAAAAACAACCTTAACTCTAGCCTGTCGAGAACTGTATAAATGTATCTTTTTACTCATGGGGAAAAAAATGCTTTTTTGGTTCTTTTAAAGATTGAGGGGGGTCATTTTTAAGTCAGTACATCCTGGTTTGTTTTAATCAAGTATCTTGTACATGTATTATTCATTTTTGTTGATGAACTATTCTATTCTATAAAAAAAATGCTTTTTGTTTAACCAAATGGTGGGCATATGGATGAGAAAAGGGACTTTGATTTGTTATAGATTTAGAGTAGTACCATTGTAGATCTAGGTCAACGTAGACGACGTAGACCTCTAGCATTCAGAGACCATTCTGGTTGTTTTCTTTCCCAAGCCTTTTACCAACAAATGCTGTTAAGAAAATAGGACAATGGGATAACAAGAGTGTAATTAATATTACATTAGTATTGCACTGGTATCGATATTGCATCTGAACAGACTACTGAAGGACATGCAGACCTTGGACTCATCCCTTTTTCCTTTTGTTTTTAAATTCTAACTGAAACATTAAATTAATTATCGATGCGTGTGGCGCTACATTAGACCTGCCCTCACTATTAATCTTGTTATTTTTACAGTTCTAAAAATAGACATTGTCTTTTTAAACCCTGGTTTTGAAGACATCTGAGCACTTTTCAAGTATGTTGTATTTATTATCCAGGAAATAAAGGTCTTTATTTGCATTTTTGTTAAGAATGTACATAGCATCTGTTTTGCCTGTATGACACAGCTTTAAGTATGCAGGAGGCTCAGATACATGAACACAAAGACATTGGACGGCTCACGTTTGTAGTACTACACATTTCTACGTCTACATACTGATGTTGGCTGATGTTTGCACCTTTATTTAAATTGGGAATAAAGCGGATAAAGGATGTGTAGCTTAGACCAAAGGTGTTGTGTTGTTTTTTTTATCAAACAGGGAATTAACGTGAATAAATGGTTTAAATTAATTAATTTGTTAATTATTTGCTGTATATTGCTAATTGGCGAAATGTCATGTCTGGTAGAGAGGGTTTTCCTGATCTTGTTGGTTTTTCTATTTTAGTGCAATGGTGCGAAACGTGTATTCATGTAATTGCAAATGTGTGCTCCGGGGTATATACACGCTGGAGGTAACAGCACAGCAGCAAGTTCAAACGTCATGATGAACATTAGCACAATGTTGATTATCACACTCATATTTTAAGATATTTCAAGCCACATTTTATTTCATATGTTATAAAGATCATCATCCCCCAACATTAAAAAACAGGACCATGCAAACAGTCAACCAAACATTATGAGTAAATTAGGCAAGGAATAGGATTGGCCTTGACCTCGTAAACAAGAACGTATGACTCCATGTCAATAATGTTAAGCGTAAGCACTAGTTTTGGCAATATTTAACATATCTGAGACTCCTATAGAATAGTTTCCATCCAGCTTTTTTACGTTCACAAATCATTTGAACTGTCCAAGCTGTCTTAATGCGGTCTCCTCCTCAAATGGTTTGATGCCAGCTTTCAGATATCAATGATATTTATGGATTTACTTATAAATAATTTATTTCGATAGAACAGATTATCCATTAAAAAGAGAAATAACTGGTGCTGATGCTTTTGTGTTTAAGATGCCAACATTATGAACCATATGAATGCGGCCACTTTATCACATGGTGTTGGTTTTAGCAATGTGTTTCGTCTTTCAGCTGCATGGCATACGCACAAATCACTCAAGCTAATGTTGATTATTGTATATATTTTTTACTGACGACCATGTCAATATTAACATTTCACAGAATGCACAGGTGAACAATAAATAAATATTACATTAGATATTATAGATATTATATTCTCACATATCTCTCAATATGTAGCACAATTTACCTGGTCATATGATTTACCGTGGCAATGAATACAAATGTACACCTGTGAATCAATCAATATGACAAAAGGTATTGTGTGTTAGTAATCAGTCATGTAAATCCCCATGTTCCTTGTGGGATGGGTATAGAGATAACAAACTGGTTTTACTCACGTTTGTTTGACTCATCCTCTGTTACACAATTTCCGTGAACAGCCAGTCGTTCTCAAAGGGAGGGGTGAGGATGGGATGGTATTGGGGACTTTCAGTAGGAGCAGAGAATGACTGGGCCACACCTTCAAAATGTGTGCCTGTTTCGGTATTACATGTTTCAAATGCACAGGAACGCTCCTGTTGTGTGCAGGGGTACGTGTTAGGTGTTGAGTTGTTGCAACAGTAAATGCTAAAGATTGAATGGGGATTTGATTGGTTGTCTATGTCTTGGTCTGAGGCTGTTTTTTGGGGAAAGACTATCTCACTTTTGCCGGCCAAAAGACTTTGGGAGGGTCTCTGGTCATTGGTTAAATTGTTTAAAGTCAATCCCAGATCACTCTGACAATTATTACAACCCCCGTATCTGTATTTACCTTTAATACATTTTAGCTGCTCTGCCTCGGATCTACAATTATCATTGCTCTGGATGTGGAAGATCCCATGCTCCATGCAGGATTCATGATTTATAGATGATGTGGTGATGTCATCACAACGCCCCTCACCCTCCAACTCCGAGGAACCCTCTTGACATAGGCACGCATTTTCAAAATACTCCTCCATGTTCACGCAGTCTTCCACGTCGTCCCTGTGGGGAACCTCGTTCTGGAGCAGCTCCATCATGTCTCGCCACTGATTCTCAACAGTGTCATCCTTGTGGTCCTTCTGGAGGCAAGTGGAGACGTCCAGCATGGACTGGACGGAGAAGTCACAAGAGTCGAGGGACAGCGGAGAAAGATCTGGAGAGAAGGACGGCGAGAGGGAGAGGTCAAGGTCATCGTCCAGGTGAATGATGACATCAGAGTTTGAGCCAGATTTGAATTGTGGGTTGTTGTTGTTTTTGTCAGTTTCTTTGAGACTTGCCGTGTAGACACTATCTTCTGACAGATGAATGCTGGTTCTTTGGGAGGTCTTTTCAACACTGTAACAGGCAGTCGGCAATGCTCCAGGTTTGTGCTTGACCTTTGTATGTTCAGGGGAGTTCAAGAAGGAGATTAATGCAGTTTGGTTCTCGTTTCCAATCCTACTTTGACGTGCCGGTCTTGGTGCTCTGTGCCCCTGGCTCTTTCCTCTCCAGGTGCAGGTGTTGGTCTGGGAGTTGGGAAGGTGTCCCCAGATATGCCTCAACTCTGGCTGCCTCTTATTATTGACCTCTATTTCACTGGAGCCGTAAACCGAGTCAGAACCAAACTTTGAAACCCGGTCAATGTCTCTTGATGTATTTGTAATGGGATCTTTGGCTGGTTCACAATCATCAGTGGCGGGTTTAATGGACGGCTCTGGTGCAGTGGGCTTCTGGGACGGTGAAGAGGGAGATGTGTTGTCCTCCTTCGTTAAAAGTAGAGCAGACGCTAGCCGCTGGTTAGCTGCCTCGATGTTCGTAAACTTCCTGTTGGGAGAGACAGGTGGGATCAATTGTTGGAGGTTTGGAGGTATTGTGTTATTTTAGATTTGGAGCTTAAGGATAACAAAAGAAAGGAGACAATAGCAATCACACATGTGCTAATTCATCCTCGTGATGCACACCTCTGTATCATGTTGTGCAGGAAGCGACGGTGGTTGACCTGTCGCTTGGAAGGACGGTTTTTGCGGGGTTTCTGTAGGGTCCTCATCATGTGACCAGCGGCAGATGTCACAAAAGTGAAGAGGTCACAGCCCCAGGGGACAGCCCGCTCCAAACCGGCTTCCAGGGCAAAACAATTGGATGGTCGCATGACCACAAACAGGACTGGAGGGACTGATGCGGATGAATTATTGAAATTAGTTATAGATATAAACATTGACTAACATGGTTTTACAAGGGAAAAAAAACACAATCATAGCATGGAGACGGATACAGTGCAGAGCTTTACGTAAATAACAAAATTGTCCTTTAATTTCCAATCATTGATTTCCGCTAGTTACAGGAAATCAAATGCACCAGTTCATTAGCATAATCATATTTACCTGCTTGACGTACAAATACACTTTCGAAGGGATGTATAATTCAGAGCAAGGACTCAGGTAAGTCAGAGAATGAAAAGCACAAGGGACTGCAGGCTTTTGTAGAATGTTTGTTTTTTCATTTACATTTTGCATTTCTTCTTGTATTTAAAGAAGGAAAACCTACATTTTGAACAATGCACGTCAAAATTCCACAGTGTAATAAACTGGCACTGATACTTGTCAATGAATTAGTTACCCATTCAGAGATTAAAGCGGTGATACATATGTAGAAAATCATGCTTACCTTAACAGCGCTCAGGTTGCTCTGTATCTCTACACCTCTGCATCTGCTGTGAAGCTTCACACCAAGGTGAGTGAATTAGTGTAGAGAGGCGTGGTTTTGATTATTCTGTGTGCATGCGTGCAAGTGCGTGTGTGTGCGCGTGTGTGTGTGTCAGGGGTCTGTGTACGTAGATGTGTAAGTCATCTGACATACCACTGATGAACAAATGGATGGCGGCAGAGGAAGTGAGAGACTATGGGCTACATTCAAAATGGGAAGGGCCAATTATCAGAGAAGTCAACCGTTTGTGGAAGTGTGGACACACGTACACATTGTCTGGCACACTAAAGGCAGCTTGTTAAACACAAAGAGACACAGACACACATCGGTTAAGGCAGTTCGCAAGCCCTTCATTGATCTGCTTAAACTCTGGCCCTAATTATCACATTCTCAGAACGAAGAGCCGACATGGTTGCTAGTGGCATTAATTATCCTTACAGTTCTATGGAGCCTCCTCAGTTTTACATAACTATGGCTCTAAAGGAGTGAATAGGCTGGTCTCCTTCAACAGCCACAACAGACAGAACGAGTGAAAGAAAGAGAGTGCAAGAAAGAAGAATGCAGCCCTAATTGTTTCTGTGCCACTGTTTTTTTAATTACATATCCTGCGATGCTTCATGTTGTGAACTGTGTAGGCCCATATATTATCATGATACATATGAATCACCTACATATGCGTGCCACAGGGCCAACTCTCTGAATGATAACACATTAACACAAATAGTCTAAAAGCTTCACTCATCTGTTCTTTCTCTAGGCCATAGGCTCTAGTGGGAGATGAGTATTAAATGTGCCTAGAAGTGTAAAGACCATAAGAAAGAGGTGCTGCACACACTGCAACAGGAGTGGCTGCTATTTATAGTCAGTGCATGTGTTTCAGACCAGCAGACACCACCGGCATGAAGCTGCAGTCTGGTCTTTTGCTTTTTTACCCATTGGGGTAGTTTGTCATTGGTAAGTCACAAGCCATCATTCCATAGACAGAAAATGAAAACAACAAGGCTAACTATACCCGTAACTACTCTGTGTTACTCCATACTAGACCATTTTAAAGCAAGGGTTCACATGTGGTGTTTTCTCACATTCTTCTTCAGTCTGCTGATAAAGTCTTATCATACATTCTGAGGTACAGCGGGAGAACTTTGACCATGACAGAAGGCAAGAGAGTGGTCTCTGACAGGTCATACTGTCAGAGACTATAGGTATTATCAGCCAGTCAAACTAACACTTGATGTTGTTAGGAAGAGCCTGTTTTAAAGGTATGCTTGAATACGTTTTACTACTTAGATCACAAGAAGACAATACAGTTATCAATTTATACAGAAACTCTGCAGAGCCTATGCTTATTGTATTGCTGTACCTCATGTGAATAGGTCAATCATTGAAAAAAACACGTGTTTAATGCTTTTGCAGAAATACCGTTCTGGTCTATTGACAATCTTCAACGTGCCTCACAGCCAACGACAACAAGCCTGTCTTGCTAAAACAGTGACACCCAGTGGCTGTACTGTGAACTAGCATAGCCCCGCATTTACCAAGCAATGCTTCTACTAATGACCAATTCCCCTGATTGTTCCACAGGATTACAAATATGAGTCGAGCCTGGGCCTTGTTCAAGGCTCACCCGTACTTCGGCAACGTGGTGGGATACACAACACTGTTTGCCTCTGCTGATGTCATACAGCAGAGCGTGCTGGGTGGCAGCCGGCCTGCCACTGCAGACTCTAAATCGGGGGATTCACCGCAGCCTGACAGCCGCACAGTTGGTATTGACTGGTCCCAGACAGCCAAAGTGGCACTTGTTGGGTTCTGTTTCCATGCCAACTTTAATTACCATTGGCTGAGGGGTCTTGAAAGGCTGCTGCCTGGGGGCGGGTTCCGCAAGATAACACTGAAAGTGGGGTTGGATCAGCTTATTGCAGCCCCTGCAACCATCAGTGCCTTTTTCATAGGTGAGTGGGACAGTGCATGAGACAGTGGTGATGACATCATTGTATTATGGATACACCACTTTGCTTTGAATAGCTATGTTTCTTTTCTGAGAGGTTAGGGTTGACACTCATCAACCTGAAAAGATTGTGTATTTTTAGGCCTAAGCATACTAGAAAGAAAAGAAGACCCCCTGGAAGACTGGAGGGGCAAATTCTGGACTTCATACAAGGTAGCTGAAAAGGCTTTCTAATTAAGAATATCCACATATATATTTTTTTATTTCACTGTGCAGTGAGACTCTTTTTCTGTGTGTATACCAGACTGGAGTGGTTTACTGGTCTACAATGCAGGTGAGACTGTCGGTTTTATTTATATTTTTCCACACAATCCACAATAACAAACATAAATAATCAATTGCGCCATTTGTACTTTCTGTCTTTTGTACCTTACTTTCTCAGGCATTGAATTTTGCCTTGGTCCCTCCAGTGGCACGGACAGTGTTTGTTGGAGGCATCACCTTAGTGTGGACCGTTTTCTTGTGTCACTTCAGACAGCAACGGACAACAAGTACATCTCAATGAATTGTATTATACTTGACCAAGGAGCTTGTGATTTCAATAAAATAAAACCATTACAATTGAAAGTGAAGTGATGATATACTATAATAAATAACATTAAATATTTTACATCATATATCACCTCACAATACCTCTGGAAGCACTATCTTAAATTAGGAATACTACAACGTGACCCGTTGTGCCGGAAGCAAAAGCTAAGTAGCCAATGAGAAGCCCGTGATTACGGAGAATTGTTTATCGCGAGACCTCCGCTCTTCCTTCTCCCTTTTCGCTCCGAGTCCAAGATGGTAGGTGAAGCTTCGGCATTTTACAACCTACTACATAAACTATCCATGATCATCCGCCTTTGTATACTTTCCTGTTCCCCTGAAAACCAATAGGTCCTCAACTTGAAACATTTTTCTGGACAAACCAATGTTCTATTTTGATCGTTGTACATCCAATGCATGTTATCTGTCTCTGTTAGCTTCGGCAAAGTGTTCCCAGTCTATCCAATTCATGACTCAATGTTAGCAGTAACGCCACGCAATAATAAATAGAACGCACATTGTTCACTGTATCGCGTTCCTTTAAATATATTATTCAGGAATAACATTGTATATGTTCGCGGTTTTATAATTTTTTGAATGAACGGGCTATTACTAGATGTATGCTACTGCAGTGTCAACGTGTTCCAGCCAACAGCCATTCAGCTAACTGGTGGTTGGTCCAACCTTAACCCTCGTCTCCTACCTGTGTATTCGTTCCATGTGGAATAATAGTTTCGAGTATCCTTGGTTAACTGCGGTGTATTGACATTCCACATTGAATTGCCAGCATCGCGCTCACAACGTTTTCCCCCTCTGCTACTCGTGTAAAGGGAGTCGACATCAGACACAACAAGGACCGTAAGGTGCACAGAAAGGAGCCAAGAAGTCAGGATATCTACCTGAGGCTCCTGGTCAAGGTGAGTCGTCAGTTACTCAGTTACGGTTACTCATCTTCGAGACCTTTCATACACTTGATATAATTCGAAACATCTGTATTGACATTGCTGTCCTTCCAGTTGTACAGGTTCCTGGCCCGTCGCTCAAATGCTCCCTTCAACAAGGTGGTCCTCAGGAGGCTCTTCATGAGCAAGAGCAACAGGCCACCCCTCTCTGTCTCCAGCCTGGTTAGTGTTCCGTTCCACTGTAATGTCTTAACCTAGGTATCATCTTAAAATGCCTGTACGTGCTGTTGACCGTTTGCCAGAGCTCCAAATCTAAATGTATCATTTTATCCATGTTTAGTGCGAGTCTTGTGTAGCTGTTGGCTGCTGTAATTAGCAGGCCATCCTACTTTTGTATGAGCTGTGTATTGTATTCTATAAAGATGGTGATCATGGCTCAACAAGCCATCTGTAGTTAAAATTGATGGCTTATTGTGGGATTTTCGTTTATTTCTTTACATTTGTAGATTCGCAAAATGAGGCTGGCTGGACGCGAGAACAGAACTGCCGTTGTTGTGGGAACAATTACCGACGATGTTAGGATTCAAGATGTCCCCAAGCTCAAGGTAGAGTGCCATAGCAAGTTTTTTTCTTCATCTTGATTGGACTTGGCCCTATTGAGTGAGCGATTGCATGATATTTCATGCATTCAACGGTATCAACTGAAATAGGCTGGCTTCCTCATGGCGTGTGCCAACCCTCTCTCCAGGTTTGTGCATTGAGGGTTACTGTTGGGGCCCGCCGTCGCATCCTGAAGGCCGGTGGTGAGATCATGACCTTCGATCAGCTGGCCATGTCTGCCCCCAAGGGACAGGGAACTGTGCTGCTGTCAGGTGATTACTCGTCTTATGTCCATGGCATCTCTGGAATGTCATGTTTTTCCTTGGTTTTGTAGCGGTATGTTGTTTGCTTTTTTGGAATGCGTCTTATCTGTTGAGTCACTGTCGCTGTTAAATGGAAATGAAGTCAGTGGGTGATTTCCTGGTGTGTTAATGACGTCACTACCTGTACATGTATTTTCCTGACTGGTGGTCCTGGACTTGGTAGTCTCGCAGTAAACACATCTATTGAATGTTCGGTAGATTATTCTTATCCAGTTGTATTTTTTGCAGTGACTTAAGTGGTTGTCATGTTTTTCCTGTAGGAGGTTGCCATAAGCACTTACTGATATTAAGGGTATTTCCCCTAGTCAAGTATATAACACGTTAATGCCAAATGCAGCATGATGGATTCTTGGAAAATGCACCAAACTGAAAAAACCTAAAGGCTCTGGGAAGTCATCAGATGTGATGGTTTATCTTTCTCTAGTGGGATTCTGATCAAATGAAGATGTTGTCATATACACATATATACATATGTGTATATATATATATACACACATATAATTTCATATGACAAATGTACTCTTTGTAAGTCGCTTTGGATAAAAGCGTCTGCTAAATGCCCTAAATGTAAATGTAAATGTAAATACACATGCAAGCTTTCATGCAATATGCCATTTAAATTGGAAAGAATGATATCCATAATTGGATTATATGGACTATACAGTACTTACTTGCTAACTGATAAAGGGTATTGGCCAATTTCCATCCAAGGATTATTGCAGTGAGCGTCATCAGCTTTTCAAACGGTGTTGTAGATAAGTCTTTACAGTGACCTTTCTTTTTTTTTTAAGATTCTTTCATATAGATTGGAAACTCATGACGCATTGCTGTGAAACTTTAGAGTGCATTGTTGCTAAGTGATGCTCTAACGCGATCTGTGGAGGTGAACCTTGTAACATTTGCCAAAAGTTCCTTCAGGATTAATAAATTATCTATTCTATAGGACGCCGCAAGGCCAGGGAGGTGTACAGGCACTTCGGAAAAGCCCCTGGAACTCCTCACAGCCACAGCAAGTATGTATCATTCCTGTGTTTATATAATTCAAACACAATCACCGTTCTACAAAGGATCTTGTTATTTTTTTCTCAAGCTGTATATAGTAGAGAAGTTGTCTCCCTGACATGGTTTGTGGTTGAGTTTTCAGAGTTGTTTACTTGACCCTCGACATCCTTCAGATGTAATTTTTATTGTGATATCAAAGCTAACCTTTTATTCTCTGCTTCCAGGCCCTACATCCGCTCCAAGGGCAGGAAGTTCGAAAGGGCTCGTGGTCGCAGAGCCAGCCGTGGCTACAAGAACTAACTTGTCTTTTGTTTTCCATGCAATCTTATTCAAATAAAGATTGGATATATAAAAAAATATATTGTGTGGTCTGATTCCTTTTTGTTTAACCAGCCTACCCTATTAATTCTATCAATAGCTTAAATGGACTGGCATAAGTGGCTCTGATTCACGTGGCTATAAATTGGTAATTCAACCATGCAAGTAACAGTTTAAAAAAAAAAATGTAATTGAGCTATATAATAAATCGGGCATGTTAAAAATAAAATATTGCGTATGGTGCCATTTCTAGTTTTCCTACCGGGTCGGGAATGATGAACTGTTAATGATTGGAGAATGTCGGTGGGTGTTGCAATGTTTCCTTATCACTATTGGACTTCCTCCTGGCTCTTAAAACTACGCTTCCATACTTCCTGAACCTCACTAGAGCTCACACAACAGTGCATGCCACCCGTTTTCGTCCCGGTGGAGCCACAATGAGGTAATTTCAGATGGAACTTTTGATCTTTTTTCTTTTTGTTTTGCCGTTGTTGGCCTGCTTTAGCACTTTTCTGGACTTTAAAGCTGTAGTCCGACGTTTGGTCAAAATAACCTGGTTCTTTTACTTGTTATTGCTCGCTAACGGTGCAATTGATGTATATTGCATTTACGGTTAGTAAACCAAGGCAGGCCACAACTTTTCTAAAACCTATGTGGTATTGTATTGGTGAAATGGCTTACTTTGTAAATGGCATTAGATGGAGAGGGGTTCGTGTTTCTGTTATCTAGTGAAATTCCAGCTAACCCGGCTAACATTGACATTGATCGTGCTAGTCGGCGAAGCTAACCACTACTTACAGATGAAATGTTTAGTTTCTAATGAATAAAATTTTCAATATTTGTTCCAGTCTTGGTGACATAGGGTTAATTGTCTAGAAAACATGTGTAAAATGAAAATTCGTTCAGTGTGCGTTCGTATCTTGGGCCAGTGGAGCTTGGTTAGCAGTCCATCAGTAAGCTAACGGGTGATGGGTGGCAGGTCGTAAGTTGAAACAATATTGTTGTGAATGCCAGCGCTGCTGTTGTGTACCTGCTGTTTGTACTGAATTGTCTTCTAAATTGCTTCGGAAACATTCATAAACAAGCGCTGCCATTGTGTTCGAGACTAAATGAGCCCTACTAATAATATCTAGAGTCTACGCCCAACTTGCCAACGACAATGTTTTCTTTATCCCAATTTATCAGTCTTGGACATCGTTCCAGTATCGATTGGTGTCTGCGCTGCAGTTTATATAACAATCATCGTAATGTATTAAACACAAGTCGTCTGCAATGACTAAACTAGTTGAAATGGGGTAGAGTGCATAGACAGCTTGCACTCAGCTTGAACATAGGTTCTGTTCCCAAAAGAATGACTCGTACTAGTTGAATGAGGATATGGAAATCACACACATTCAATTAATGCACATAATCAGATGTGATTCATGGCATTCCCATGTTATTTTCCCAATTCAACCTCCACCACAGATGAAAGGGGTTTATTTTTATTTAAACAGTGACATGCCATTGTTTAGCATGAGTCTGTTCATGAGTTTCCTGTACTTGTGTACAAAACTCATAACCCCATACACCATATAATTGGCGTATTTGTATAAAAAAGCAATTATTTGTCTCTTCCAAAACTAGCCCAACAGTGGGTGTAATTTCCAAATTGTTACAATAATTACAAATTGTTCAAGTGATTTATAGTTAGTTTAGCTATATCCCTAGAGCTGAAGTTTGAAAACAAATGTCTTATTTTATGTGCAACATCCAATGTTAAGTAAGACCTGGCGATTCTGAGTCATCAGCAGAATTTAAACAAGAGTTCGTGCTCGCCTGTTG
This sequence comes from Phycis phycis, assembly GCA_900302335.1. Taxonomy (NCBI): domain Eukaryota; kingdom Metazoa; phylum Chordata; class Actinopteri; order Gadiformes; family Phycidae; genus Phycis; species Phycis phycis. The sequence continues at coordinate 12,800 of OMKQ01000699.1, forward strand.
TAACGTCATTGTCCCACTTCCACTTTCTGATCAGAAGTGTTGTCGCCACAGTTGTGTAATTGTCTGCTGATGATGTTGTTCCCCTCCATTGTTCAGGCACACACGTCTCTGGGAGGGAACATGACGGCTGGCGTTAGGAAGACTTCAACTATGACGTAACCCCAGCAACTGGAGTTGTTTTTGTTTTTGTTTGTTTTATTTGTTGTATCTTTTTATATTGTTTGTCCTTTCTTCTTCATTGTGTCCACCTGGGTTCAGAGGAAAGAGACACATTTTTAGACTATGAAGCGTGTGTCTGTGTGTGTTTTGGAGAAGACACGTCACACTACTGTTAACCACACAGACCTCATCCCTTCACTGTTCCTCGTGAAATGATGCCAAATATACATCCTTGTTAGGATAGGACTTTTACAAGACAGCACTAATGAAATCCTTTTGACTTAAAAATGTGTGTATGTTAGTCTTAATGTTAACGCTAATTGTTTCACTTGAGTCTTCTATGTAATTTACTACACTGCTCTATCTCACAAGATGGTTTTGAATTGCTCTTCATCCATCCTTTTTTTACATTTAATTTAACAGTTACAAACTGTCAAAACTGAGTAGCACTTTTGGCTCAAACAAAATCAATGAGAGCTTTTTATACTTCCTCAAAATGACCGGCCTTTGAAAAGCTTGCTTTTCACTTGATTGATACGCTGCCCAGCAACTCCTTGAGAGTGGAATCTCCTAATGTTTTTGAGTGACATTTTCGCGTGAAGTCAAGAAGAATGGATTCAAGTTTCAAACTCTGAGCATATCCAAGCGTTGCTTAATCCCATCCTCCCAATT
>OMKQ01000708.1:0-13880 GCA_900302335.1 Phycis phycis
ACAGAACAGAACAGGCAAACATTTGCCCTGTAAAACATCACCAAAGAAACCCGAAAATGTCTGAGGCTCGTCGCTCCTCCTTTAGTGCTTCTAGAGTAAATCACTACACTGCTACTGCCGATAGTGGCCTCCTAAACAACAGCATGACTGAGCTGAGCTGTCGCCAGGCCACTGCTCGAATTCATCAACATCTGGTCATCTTTATCATGTGAAGCACGTCGAGCCAAATAGAACCTCCTCAGCTAGCCTGCCATGAGTGAACCCCAAAACATAGCAGGGGAGGTGAAGCAGGCCACTGGTGTCCCCAGCGTGTGGTTTTACAGTTTGGATGGGTGCGCTTAACGTACACCGATGGACTCTGTAGGCTGGAGTTGGTCGCTGTAGGATTACGTTAGGATGTGTTCTTGTCAGAGTCCAACATGATACTTTTATTTGATCTTCTGTCGTATCAGCAAACTTCAGAATAGGTGCAAAACAGCCGGCATTTCTCGTATGCCGGCTGTGGTCTGGAATCTTGAACTCAAAGCACTGATGATGCTATCCGTTGCAAGAAAAAAGTTCTAGTTTCTGAAAGTGTTTGCTACATTGTCTTCATATGCATCTTCTAGAGTTGTAGTACTCAAGACCGGTCTTGAGACCACTTTTACGTGGTCTTGGTCTGGTCTCGGACTCGACTGTATTTGGTCTCGGTCTTGTCTTGGTCTCGGACATAGACATAGCAAATCACAAAACCTTATATATGATACAGCACTCGTACACTACACACCAAATATGTTACATTGTGTATATTTTCAGCTGCGCCATTGTTCACGTATTGGTGTAACTTAAACATTAGTCTGTTTTTTTTTCCGGTCCCGACTTGGTCTCGGTCTTGGTCTTGACTTGGTCGGTCTTGGCCTTGGTCTTAGTCTTGACTTGGTCGGTCTTGGCCTTGGTCTTGGTCTTGTCTTGGTCTCAATACCCTCTCGTCTTGGTAGTGTCTTGGTCTTGGTTTAGGCGGTCTTAACTACAACTCTAGCAATCTACAATCTCTACAATCTCTACAATCTTCATCTTCATCAGGCATACGCTTCCTTTTCTGTTTCCGCTGCCCTTCACTTTGAAACTGAGTGGGGATGTCCATGCTTTGGGCTACCAGCGATGCCTCAGCAAGAAGCGAGTTCCATTCACCCCGCATAGCCTGCATTTCATCCTGTAGTGCTGTGATGTTTGCTGCCTGAATATCCAGGGATATATTACCTGACTGAAGAATCAGGTTGTGATGTTCGATTGACTGTAGCACTTTAACCCACACAGTAAGCAAAATCACTGCATCAAAGGTGTGGAAATTGGTTTTTAATGTGTCTTTTTGCCTCTGATTTGGCATCACTTGCCAGTTTGCATGTGCTGGCAACACATTCCAGTGCAACCAGAATAGAGGGCAGACGAGTTGCCAAGGCTTTTACAGCAGCAATTTTGGCACTCCACCTAGTGTCCGAGAGACAATGAAGTGAGCACCCAGTTTCTTGCTTGAGGATTGCCAATCGCTCTGGACTGGCACGGAAGAAATTGTAGAGCCGATTTACAAAGCCAAAAAATGCTGCTACTTCAGTGCTGGACTGAGCTGCATGTACACCCACCACATTGAGTGTATGAGCGGCACACGGGGAGTACAAAGCAAATGGATTAGCTTTTAAAATATTGGCTTGCACGCCTTTTACTTTTCCTGGCATATTGGCTCCATTGTCGTACCCTTGCCCTCTACCATCTTCTAATGGTATTGGCCTTCTGGCTTGCAGAACATCACAAATCATCTCAGAAATTTCTCTGCCTGTCTATTTAAAGACGTCTTTAAATTGGCAGAATCTTTCTGTTATCTTCCAAACTTCTCCATCTTGATATGTGTATCTGAACCATAAAACATTCTGTTTAGTGTGTGACACGTCTGGGGTTGAGTCACATATTATGGAATAGTAAATGGAAGGTTCCCTTTCTGCCATGATAGTATTTAGCCACAGAGATTGATGAATTCATTTTGAGTGTCAGGATTCAGATAGTGTGTTGATCTTGTTCCTTTTTTATGTTGTCTTATCATCTCCAAGTGGTCATGTAAAATGTGATCATAACGGGCCAGCAACTCCAATGTGCCAAGAAAATTCCCATTATAGACATCATCCAAGTCGGTAGAATTGCCTCTGAAAGCCAGGTTTCTTGATGCCAAATGAAGGGTCCACTTAACTCTTTTAAATACATATCATTTTCACTTTAAAACACTTACTGTTGCTTGTTGTTTGTTTTGTCTATTGTTGTGGTCTTTAGAACGGCGTACACTGTGCAGAGGTAGTGTGTCCGATTGCATATCTTTTGGATGTGGGACATTAAAAGATTAAACAAATCAGGTTAATATCGTTCGTATGCAACGATATACTGTAAAAAGTTTGGACGTAGCGTCCGCGACATGGTTAATTTCGCCTCCCGTCCAGCAAGGGGCAGTAGTGAGAATTTCACGTTGTTAAAGTGCACAAAAAAAATTAATACCCCGGAAGTAAAAGAGAATGAATGTCAAAGAAATGCATGGCGTCCTCCTGTGTAGTTGAATAAGCTTCAATCATGTCAGGGTACAGTTTGTTCAGGACAGCTTTGTTAGCGAAATGTATTCCAACCCACCTCAAAACGGGGCTTTGCAGTAATAATGTTGTTCACAGAATCCCTGTCTGCGGTTATGCGAAAAAAGTCGGTAAGAAATTACACGAATGCATGCCTCTACCTTCTACGGACGCACAAGGCTTTTACAATGCACTTCAATTAGATCCTTTTGCAGCGATAACACATTTATCTCATGCATGCATACCTGAACACCTGTTGTGTACACCTCTTCAGTACATCGACAACATGCAATATCACGTTGGATTATCTGGTTAACTAACCCTCATCTAATGTATTACTCTGTTACCTGCTGAACAGTCACCCATTAGAACAGACCAAAACCGTTTTTTCATTGTCATGTGCCATAGATATAAGTGAATGTATTGTACGTCTCCCTTCCAGCGGCCAAAGGCAAAGGGAAAGGCATGGTGAAGGAGGAATACCAAGGTCCTGAAGTGTGTAAGGATACTGTCAGGCTCACGACACATGCTGTGGGTGTCAACATCTTCAAGCAAGGAGAAGACCCCAAGCTGAAGCCCCCAGAGGAATATCCAGAGTGGTAATTGAACATATCTGTTCCCCTTTTTGACTATGCAATAATGAGACAAGACTGTTGGACTGCAAATCTACATGCATGTCTCAATACCACACAGCAAATCCCTCCTTGGCTGAGTTTAATTTGTATTTAGGAAACTGGGTTGCTCCAGAAGAGAAACAAACAACTACACGTGACGTGCCATTTTTAACGTGCCTCACTTGTTTCATTGTTCTGTCTGACACAGGTTGTACCAGATAAACCTCGGACCGGTGACAAAAGTACATGACGTAGAACCAGACACCTGGGAGTACTGGAAGCGTCTGAGAAAAGAGAACATCTGGCGTCATAACAGATTACATAAAGGGAAGAAGTTATAGGCTTCTCTCCTGGGACTTTTACCTTGTCATTGTTTTCTTTAGACGTGTGAAGATGTTCACTGTTCTGTCAAATCATGTAAAGCCTGCGACTCAATTATTTTGTTTCTATGTTATTTTTGTAAAAAGCATCTTACATCCTAAACAAATTGACTTTTTTTTGCAACGCCTCCTTTTTTCCCTCTTTACATAATGATGTATGGGACATATTGAAGAGAGGACAACCCACAAAAAAACATTCATGTTTGATTGATTTATTAAAAATAAAAAAGAATGTGACTGCTGCTCCAACTGTGTGACTTTGGCGTGTCCTGTCGGCATGGCGTGGCATGCGCAGAGCATCAGGTAGGGCTGAGCGTGGATGCAAATGAACACGTCGTAGAGGATCGGGCATGGCATGTTTGAGGAAATGAGAAGCGCTAAGCCTGAGGAAACGAACCAATAGGGTGACTCCAAGTAAATATCAACTTTGGCTGATGTGTGAAACTGGGTCGGGACCGATTGCCGAACCCCGATATTATTGGATCAAAGCTGAGTTGGTGAGTTAAATTGTCTTGCTAGAATCGCACAGTAGGCTATAGACCTAGTGTGTATTTTAGATATGCTATAATTACTTTAAAATGTGGAACACGTGTATTTAGAAAGGAAGTAGTTGCTCTTTGTCACCCCCGTGTACTTTCTGTTTCAACAGTAGCTTTTCAATGCGTTATCTGGAGATAATTAAGTTAACAGAAAGTCATTCATTTTAATCTGCCAGATGACAGCCTCGTCAGGGTGGATGAATAATATGTCGGCATTCGTGTGCTCTTGAGTATGATAACATTTAGCCCTACCTGTCAGTTTAAATATGTATGTTGGTACCTACCGAATGTAGTGTTTAAGTGTTTAAAAAAAAAATCTGGAATCACCTGGCTTCAATATAAACCATATAGGCTGGGCTACTTGCTTTATCTGATGCAATCAAATCTAAACTATAGTAAGATATACTAAGTAAGATCCTCCTGTGACGTCACGTACAGCGCAAGTGGCGCATACATGGGTTGCAGTGAGCCTATCCATAAATTCGACAGTTAGAATATTAGGTTACGGTCCCACCACGTCAGTTTTGAGAATGAGAAACCGACACAATATATTTGATTCAATTTCAAGGTTTCCCATTTGACGTATATTATGTCTCATGTAAATGGGGATTATCTATAAAATACTACTTTTTTACTTTTGAACCACCACTACCACTAAGTGAGCTCCCACGGTTGTCAACCATTCACACACTATCAACAACAAGTGGCATTAGCTGTAACAATGTGTCTACTGTTGCGTGTCACTGTCAATCGCGACTGGTACTCTAGAGCCACTGACTCATACGAAGATTCATCACTCTGGAGACGTGATTGAGTGGAAGAGAGATGGGAGACTGGAGCAGAAACCTGGGGACTCTGAGTGAAGATGCGCTCAGCAGGCTGTGTGAGATGTTGGACAACTCCACCCGTGGATGGAGACAACTGGCCAACGTTGTAAATGAGCATCCTCAAATCCACTGCAGGTAAAGAATAAAATAAGTGCTTCTATAAATGTAATCGAATCTCATTTACTTCTCATACGAATCCACCTGTCTCGTCAGAAGGACTTATGCAGGTTGTTTTCTCTGGTCCGCAGTGAGAGTGAGCTTACAAGCTGCTCGATGCAGGTACTGAGCCCTACTGGCAGCCCAGCTCGGTACCTCCTGGCCAGGCTGGCGGACCGCTCCTGCTCCCTCGCCTTCCTGCTCAGCTGTCTGAAGAAGATGGACCACCAGCACGCGGTCCAGTACCTCACGGCCATGGGTACGTTAGCATCATTGGTACCTTTATTGAGAGTCTTTTTTTGTTTTCCCAAACCACAAAGCATCATCACATTCACACATAATTTACTGTGTGTTGCTGCATGTGTGTGTGTGTGTGTCTGCCTGTGTATTGCAGTGATGGAACAGATTCACATCACCGTCCAGCCTCAGTCCCAGCAGGCTTTAGAGGGAGGCAGGGTGGTCCTCACCTGTAGAGCAGCTGGTCCGGTGGGCCTCAGCTACCAGTGGTTCAGAGGAAAAGAGCAGGTCAGTTCCACACATTATGTTTTGGGGAAGTCTCCCTGTAATGACAGACTCCAGTCTCAGCACCACACAATATGGAGGAGGTGTTTGTTTACAGACCAGGCAGGGGTACAATAACATGAAGCTAACAATATGGCCTACACCGTGACTTCCAACTATTTATTGGTCTATTTTTATAAAGCTTTATTTAACCATAGAAAAAGATCTACCATGCCTTGGCGAAGACAGTCAGCAGCAGGCAATAACATGAAGACAGCAATCAACACTTAAATTTGTATGAAATAACAACCGCTAAATAACAACATGGTCTCTGGAGATGAAAAACATTGTGAGGTCAGAGGTCGTTCCTTTAAAATCGATTCAAACTCAGACTGCAGGGTGTGTTGTTGCCTTTACAGCATTAAGCTTTGGCCAGCAGGGTCATTTACCGGCATGTATATTCTTTATCTGACCTGAACAGTGCTCAATGTAATGCATTCTTGTGGTGTGTTTTAGATATTGGGTGGGACTGGGAGTGCAGCTGACTTGGTCCTCTGTCCTCTGGGCCCAGTCCACCAGGGCCACTACATCTGTAGAGTGAACCATGGAGACAACTGCACCTTCTCACAGTGGGCTCAGATTCAATTGGCTCACTCTGAATATTCAAGTCCAGGTACGTCTTCTGTTCTGATGAACAGCTTCTACTCCTCTCAATTTGATCAACACGAAGCTCTTCACTGTTCTTCTCTTCGACACTAAGCTCTCGCCTATCCTTCACATAGCCGGTGACCCTCACTGATCTCACTCTCCTCATCGTTGTATTCTTGTCACCGTGTTATTGGCTGATGGAGTGACCTTTATTCTGCCAGGCTGCAGCAGCACGCTGTTCCCAGGGTCAAAGAGTGGTCTGTGTATCACCCGTCAGCCCCAGTCCCAGACCGTGACTGAGGGGGACACTCTGATCCTGGAGTGCCTTGCTGAGGCCAACCCGCCGGCCCAGTTCCACTGGTACCACAACATGAGGGCCATGCCACAGCAGAAGAGCTGTGTGCTCAGGGTAGGGGCACACAGCTGAAAGGCAGCTCTAAACGCTTGACTGCTTTGTAAAAAACAGAGAGGGGTGGAGGAAGTTGGAAACCACTGGCAGTAGGGGAAGTTAATAGTAGTTTCATGTTTATTTAGGTTATTTTAACATTCAACCTCAAGTAATGTAAATCTCTGATAAGATTGTGATTGATTAAACAGAAAACTCACTAGTTGATATCTGATATCTGTTAGTTATAGTTATAGTCTATGGTTGATATATGCATAACATAGATATAACATACTGGCATTCCCAAGACTACTGTAATAACCCCTTCTTAAGCTGTACTGTTGTATCCATGCTATAATATTTCAACAGATCCCTGCAGTGACCACAACACACAGAGGTCAATACAGCTGCCAAGTGTACAACCTATTCCATGAGACTTGGAGCAACCCAGTCAAAATTAATATTGGTAAAAGTGATATTACTATAAAGGTTTGCCAAATGAAAGCCCTCTGAACAATCAAGCGTTCCCTTTAATAGTGCAACAGTATGGCATGTTCAAATATGTTTGCCTTGTATTTTATAGGCCCAACCTCTATTACTGATGATTCCTGGACAGAAGTTGACACAGGTAGTTATTAGTAATCTTTTCTTTCTACTTCCTCATTTTGTAACGTAAAGCATTCCTTTTTAGCATCAGTGCATTAATATAGGTGTGTCTGCTTTGTCACCCATGCAGTGCCCCACCCCAGATCTATCAGGCCCAAAGGCAGTCTCTATGGTGAGCATGCATGCAGGCAATTCTTACCAGAATAAATATACAGTTTAATCTGTAAATCTATCTCGTCACGAAAAGGATGCATGGCGTGGTTCTGTCAAGGCTACAATGTTGATGCTGAGGGATCATTCGGTTTTTGACCACAACGATGCTCTTCAAAAAAGCCATGTGTCTTATCAGCAATCACACAGAGATGTAAAAACTCCTTCTCCTGTTGCCCTCACCACAGCCACAGACAAAGTTGCTCTCTTGATTGGCAACATGAACTATGTTCACCACACCCAGCTCTGTGCGCCCATGGCTGATGTTCATGAATTAGCCAACCTGCTCAGGCAACTGGACTTCAAGGTGGTGTCCCTGCTGGACCTCAACTGGCAGGAGATGCACAGTGCAGTCACAGAGTTCCTCTTGCTCCTTGACAAGGGAGTCTACGGTCAGTCTGTCAGCTGTTTGGGAAATGTGTTGTGGGTCAAACTCATGGGTCAAAGCCCAAGCTGTTCAATGTTTTTTCTGCAGTGACAGTCAATTCAGATACATCGAACAAAGGGGATTGAACCCAGTGCCGTTAAGGCTGGGCTTCAAACACCTTTGCTGCTACACTATCCTGCAATTCCTGCCCAGTCTACTACGGAATTAAGTCAAATGGCCCTTTAACATTGTTCCTTATATCTGCCTGGTTGCAGGCCTGCTGTACTTTGCCGGCCATGGTTATGAGAACTATGGCAACAGCTTCATGGTTCCCATCGACGCGCCAGCCTCCTATACCTCGGACCACTGCCTCTGTGTGCAGAGTGTCCTTCAGAGAATGCAGGAGAGAGAGACTGGACTTAATGTCTTTCTGTTGGATATGTGTCGCAAAAGGTAAAGGGAAGGTACATTTGTGAGGTACATTTGAGAAATTCTGTTGGATGTTCTTTTTTTTTTCAGTTCTTTTTTTCTTCTTTTCTTTTGTACTTTGTGACAGGAGAAAATATACAGACAACCCTTTGTCTTTTCTCTGTTCAGAAATCCAAATGATGACGTGATCCCACATTCTGGGCCGTTAAAGGTGACAGCAAATATAGTGTTTGGCTATGCTACGTAAGTGTCTGATGCTATTTCACCTATCATGGCACTTGTATTGTTTTCTAGTTTAGAGTCATTTCAACCTGAAGGACCAAACAGATCTATAGACCTCCCATAACGGTGTCTCCAGGGGCCCCTCTCTGACACTTGGCTGTTGATATCCAGGTGTATTGACGCGGAAGCATACGAAGTGAAGACAGACGACCCCCACAACGGCGTCTTCATAAGCTTCCTAAAACCGCGTCTGTGTGAAGACGAGAAGGTCACTGTGATGCTGGACAGAGTGGCAGAAGGCATGTATCTTGATATTTCAATGAAAAAATGTAATGCAATTTCCCTCGAGGATTATTAAAGTACGTCTGTCTGTCTGTCTGAAAATGGTGCAACCATTGTTGTGTTCCAGTAACATGAATGGCAATATATTAATTCGGCCAACACTTTCTTTTATCCAAAATGACTGGATATTCTATGTATGCATTTTTGGGGGGTCATTAATGAGCTGATGGAGGAGATAGACATCTTTCTCCGGGATGCCTACAGGTAGACGGATGGCATTGGGGTTCAAACCCAGAACATTCCAGTTGGGAGTCAAACAGGCTAACGTGCTATCCTGCGCATCCCCCCACCCCCCCAGTCGAGCGTCCTGTCTGACCGTCCGGGCCGCTCCTCCGTGTGCTTACTCATCCCCTCTAGACATGGGCCGGTGCGAGCTGATGCGAGGCAGGCAGGCCCTGGAGCTCCGGAGCAACCTCTCGGAGCGCCGCGCGCTAACGGACCGGATCCGGAGCACGGAGAGCTCCCCGGACCACTCGGCACGCAACCTCCAGTGGGCCATTGCGCACGGTACGCTGTGTGACCACAAGCATGTTCAGGTTGTTTTTCAATGCAGTGTTATGTAGGGATAGGAACGGTGTGTCTCTGTGAGGAAACGGGGAACACGGCGTTATTCCGCCCTTTTGTAGTTCAGCAATGACATAGTAGAGCTCCAAGATTAGTCTCAATGTGATGTGATCCGGGATTTCATGTCTTGCCTATACCGTCTGTGTAGTTCTACCAAAGAGTCGAAAGCTGCACTTTGAGTGTGGAGTTGAGGTGCAGATTGGCTTCGCTGCAGAGTTCTCCAACATCATGATCATCTACACACGGATCTTAGAAAAACCAAAGGAGATCGTGTCCTGTTTTGCTGAGCTTATCGACTTTCCAGAGAAGGTTTGTTCATATTTCAGTGCAACTAGAAGAGAGCAAGAGGGCTCATAAAAGCTCTGCGTATATTCATGACATTGTCCTGGTGCGATCACTTAGATTGCAATTAAAAGTGTTGGACACTCATCTGAAAATAAACATAAATAATAGCAATCAATATGTATATATATGACCGTACTAAGGGCCTAGTAGTTGTGATGCATCGCACATTTTGCACTATTGCTAATTTTGTAGTGCTCCATGAAATACAGAGCTTAAATGTGATAAACATGATGAAGGAGTTGCTCGATGAATGAATTCAGAAATGATCATATGTCTTCACACTGTACCTTCACGGCAGGGTGTGGACCTTGATCTGAAGAAGAGTAATCAGGAGAGCATAATTGAAGCCGGAAGTTTACTTCCAATCATGGAGAGTCTGCCTTCACAGCAAAGCCCCAGCCTGTACACACGCCTGAAAAGCTTACAGAGACTCAAGGTCAGCCACTAAACCTCCACTGAACACCCAATGAATAATAGCACATATTTGATTTTCAGCCAAGGAAAGTCTACATCAGGAGAGCAATGTGTTGAGTTTCAGAGGGTTGTGAGCATACGGGGGATGGATGGTGGCTCAGGGGTTTCGACTCCCGGCTGAAAGGTACTGGGTTCGATTCCCAATGTCCACACCCTATGTGGGCCTCCTTGAGCAAGACGCCGCACTCCTACTTGCTTCTTCTTCTTGACATCTGAATCAACTTTGACTTGCTTTGGATAAAAGCATCTCCTGAAAAGGAGTATGTGGCGTACGTATTTGCCTGTTGTGAAAATGTTTGCTTCATTGTGTCCTTTATAGACAGATCTCACATTTGCCGTGTGCGTTCATTACCGATACTCAAACATGGACGAGGAGGTCCAGGAGATGCAAAGTGTAACGGTGGGCAAACCACTGGTGTCCAAGCTGAACCTCCACGAGGCCCGCCTGTCTCGCTCCTCCTCTGCAGACCTTCAGTCCTTCAATGCCCCCGAGGCCTCCTTGTATGGAGAGGACCTTGGACCGGACTTCCCAGCCTCCGAAACATCTTCTATTGGCTCGGCGTCGACCACCTGGTCGTATTATTCACAGGTGGCCCGGGATCAGCAGAGGCCATGCTCCCCAGCCAATCAGAGAGTCAATATACCTGAGGAGAATGCTGTTGCCGCGCCGATGGAGTGCCCCCTACAACCTCTTAGTGGCAGTAAAAGCTTGACCGAAAGTCAAATAACTCAAGAGACGTGCAGGTTTAGTGATCACTATAACTTCCATTCTTGTTAAGGGGGGAAAAAAATCATTCATCAAGATCTGGATGGGCATTTACTTACTGTAATATACTTACAACTTGTATATTAATTATGAGGGTAGTTTTGAGGTGCGTGTCATAACATTGAAGTATAAATATTTCATTGGCATTACCATTTGCAAAAACGTACTGTTTTGTTTGATTTCTTCCCGTTTGATTATTGTTTTACTTATGTCTCATACATTAAACAAAAATATGTCTATGAAATCCTCTTAGACGGTAGTGTTTTTTTACATATCTTTTTTATGTATTGTTGTATATTAAAATCATGTTTGACTGGGTGCCTTCGCTAAAGGACTTAAGAAACTGTTTCCTTTCAATTATATAACCTTTTCTGCCAGCTGTCTGTTTTGGTGCGTCACAAATTAAAAGAAAGCAGTCCGTCTAAACAGCGCATGCGCATTCTTGTCGGTCTGCAAACACTCGCCATTTTGTGGAGCATTCGTCTACCAATACACTAACATCTATGCGTTTTCTCACTTTAGGCTACAGTGTGACTATCGTACATTAAATAAACATTTAGTTTCTCAACCATGGCTGACTCGTCGTCGGAAATCGATATTCCAGAAGGTTGCGAAGTTCGCAAATTGTCTGAGTTGAGGGTTATCGACTTGAAGGCCGAGTTGAAGAAACGAAACCTAGACACCACCGGCATCAAAAGTGTCCTGTCGGAGCGTTTGAAAAAGGTATCCCAAGCATTTTTGTATAGCATTAAGCTCAGTGGTGCACCCAACGTTTGTAGATGCAAATCGTGCTGTGTGGTTGAAGTGTATTCCAATGCTTTGAACCCAGGCCTGACGTCACCAGTCAACGTGGTAGCTCTTTGCTAACTAGCAGCTTTGCAAGGCAATGGAGTCCAAACATTACATTATCATGACATAATGTACATTCTCGGGATGCCATGTACAGTGCATTTCCATTCAGACTTCCTCTAAAATGTGTTTTTGCTGCTGCGTGTGCACGCGCAACCTTTTCATCTCACAGGCTATTGAGGATGAAGGTGGAAATCCAGAGGAGATTTTTGTGGCTGCCGAGTCAACCATGAAGAAGACTCCTAAAAGGGCAGTCAAAGGTAAAAAATAAAACAAACAGAAACCCACCCATAATGTACAAATATGCATTGATGTGTTTCTGGAGCAGATGAGAGTAACTCAAATCCGTGCATATTTTCAGCAGATGCCAGGCTGGACAGTGAAGAAAACATGATTGGAGAAGATTCTCATGATGGGCAGGTGAGCACGCATATTCTCATCAATATATTGGGTCTGATTCATTTCAAGAAACATTGTTAATCCCAGGAGGGGAATTCAGGTTGTAAAACAGCAAATAGACACAAACATGCAAGTCAAGACAATACTCTTTGTTAGTCGCTTTGGATAAAAGCGTCTGCTAAATGCCCTAAATGTAAAATGAACTTATTTGGCTGTTCCTTTCAAGACGGCTTTTGATGCCCTCTGTTTGTTGTTCTTTACTGTGCATCTCATCGTCTCTATGGTTCCCCCAACAGGATGATCATGAGAACATGCAGGACATGTGCATCTTCGACATGAGCGTTGTCGATGAGGCAGAGAACGACAATGGAATACCGGCGGAGGTGGAGGATGACAAAATGCAGGACTTCACGGAGGACTTATGCGACGAAGATGAGCTATTGCGGGACTCGGAGGAACAATACCATGAGAAGATGGGTTCGGAGGAAGAGTCGGCCAGAGAGGAGGTGAGTTCTGCCGAGTCCCAGGTGGCATCGGGCTGGTTTTCAACAAGCTGTGGCACGGAAGACGGCCTGTGTAGTTCAGCTCAAGGCCAGTACCTTCTCAGCTTGGCCCTTCAAAGTCAAGCCTTTGACTTTGATGTGATTTATTTCTTCCATAGATTCGTGTACGCCCTCCAAACAGCTACTTCCTACTACTTGATTCCGTCATTGTAATTGTGGCATTTTTCCTTCAGTCAAATATGTTACACTTCCCTTTTCATCGCTGTTTGTGTAGAAGTCTGAGTCGGAGCTGCTGGATATTGACATGCCGTGCACGTCCCCTGATGTGGTGAGGGCTTTCTAAATGAACCTAGATGATTTCCATGGCTGTATTTAATACTGTTTAATGCTGAAGCTATGAAATGTCTAAATCCTACCACATGTATGACATGTTTGTACTTCTTTGAATGGACTGAAGGAGACTCATTTAGAGATGCTTCAAAAGAACAACTACTAATGAAATTATTGTATTGTTTTAGGCACAAGAAGCAGACGCCGATGACTCCAAAGAAGAAACAGGTACTGTTCACACGGTGTTACAATCTCGCAGAGACCAACCTTCTTGATAGTGATGAACTTGGATTTCATTCGTTTTTAGATTACTTTTAAACAGAGGGAGACTGGAAACCCAAAGGAAATTGCTGGCGACGCGTTGAAAGTCAATTAACCGCAGCTGTTGTACGCATTTTAAGACACAATGTCGAGGGCTTTGTCGCGATGGCTGCGGTCAATGACCGGACACCCGTTGGCAGCAATAGAACACGCAGATCAGGGTGGTCTCAGGTGATGTAGGTGACCTCAGCGGTTTCCAGGTTAGCCACACGAAGACTCAACCGAAGAGGGACGATTCAATTTTAAGACTGAATGCTATGTTGGACATGAAAGCTATTGGACTTGAGCTGAAACCCGTCAATGCGAAGTGGACTTCAAGCAAGTCAGACAACCGAAGACAACGGACAACTCCTTCACACTGCGGCTGCCGCTGTTCCTGCTGGTCTTGTGGCTCTTTTCAGCACAGAACTCTTTTCTCCTTTGGACCAGGTGTTGTTGTTCATGCACGTTGAGTCAAGTTAGTCCTTAGCTGCTCGGTGGTCCCCTGTCCTTTGGGTTCTCTTCCAGTCTCTCCTTAG